>PVJA010045421.1:0-15613 GCA_004027025.1 Myocastor coypus
CACATGAAACTGAAATTGATTTCACATGTCAAGAATGAAAAGCTGAGTTTGTATTTGCCAGGGGTGGGTGGGAGGGGTGTCAAAAAATAAAAGCAAAAGCCAAAAAAAGTTATGGAAAAACAAAAACAGGAATGAAATGGATAAAAATAATAAAAAGAAAAAATGTAACTATACAAATACGTAACTCTTAAAAACACTATCCTTTTAGGATTAAAACAAGGTGGAGAAATACTGGCTTCTGGAGACTCCTTGGATAGCGCACCACGTACTCCTAATACCATGTTCGATTTCCCTCCTCCTTTGTTAGACCAAGTTCAGGAGGAGGAGTGTGAAGTGGAAAGGTAATTTAGTACAATCTTAGGGTTAGGGGTTGTTTAAATTATTTTTAATTGGGTACTATTTCTGTACTTTATGACATTTTCCCTTTTATAATGTTTTGAAAGAATTGGTACTTTTTTCTTTTTAAAGAATTTTTTATTTTTCACTGGGGAGATAGCTCCGTGGCACAAGTGCCTGCCTGGCAAGTGCGCAGCATGTGGTGCCAGTGATTGAACCATGGTCCCTGCAGCTGCCTAAGCTTTCCTAAGCAGGCACTTTAGACCACTGAGCCATCCTGCTGGGCCCCAAGAATTGGTACTTTTGATAGGAAATATTAGAGAGGTACTAAAATTTTGTTTATTTTATATTAAATAATTGCTGTATCTGGGAGAATTATTTATCCAGCTACTGGCATTTTAACTCCATTTTGGGTACTTCAGGATAAATATCTTGATCCCCATTTTTTTTACTTTCTTTTGACTCTATTCTTCATTGTTTTAAGGCTGACAGAACATGGGACACCAAAGCTCTTCCGAAAGTAAGTACATCATTAGTTGCTTTCATGAAAGAATTGTGTTCAGTGACAGATTCTTGCTTCCTATGGAATAAGAATTTTTTCCTTTAGATTTAAAAATTATTTTCTTGTTTATTTTTTGTTCATTTTATATTAAGCCTTGTACATAAATGTATTCAAAAGATACATATTGAAGTGTATATAGCATAGGGAAAACATTTTGTAGAAAGGGTACGTTCGAGGCTCTGTGCTGAATCAGATTTAGAGAGCTGACTGAATTATGGTAGCATCAAGAGCTGTGCTGTTTCCTGTTGTTCACTTGAAGTTCTCAGATAGATTGCATCATTTTTTCTCATTAGGTTTGATAGCATAGCCTTCGGAGAAAGTCAGAGTGAGGACGAGCAATTTGAAAATGACCTAGAAACAGATCCACCCAACTGGCAGCAGCTTGTTAGTCGAGAAGTGTTGCTGGGACTGAAACCTTGCGAGATCAAAAGGCAGGAAGTGATTAATGGTGAGTTTAATCAACTGTTGTTCTTCACATACATTAAATTTTACGAGAATAAAGCTGACCCTTGACCCTTAGAGTATGCTTCAGGTTTTCTTAACCTTTTTTGTCAACAAAGAGAAATAAACTAGACAGAAAATTCTTGAATCTTTCAACTAAAAAATGGAAGTGATTCTATGATTCTTACTGATAATTTAAAAGGAGAGGGTGTTTAGCTTTCAAGATACTTAAGATCCATCACATTATAGATCTCAAACCAGTCTAAGTCATTTTTTATGTATGAAGAGGGATTAAAGAAAGAAAATAGTTGAGTTAATCAAGATCATTTAGCTTATAAAAGAACACTAGATTCTAGCTCTTCTGTACCCCATAGCAGTGCTTTTTAGTTGCCCTACTGTGTATGTGACAGATATGTGGCCTAGATGGTTTATCCTGTACTATCCTTAGGGCATGACTGATTAAATATTTTCCATGTCTCTTACAACCTTGTGATATAGTGAAATTCCAGTCTATTTTGCCAGACAGATTGGATAATCAAAGACACTTCCGAAAATCGCTTAAAAATCTTAATGATATTTTGAGAGTTGATGTTTACGGTTTTCCAGTAGTATGGTCATGATAGATAAACAATTGGGTGTTTGGAGATGTGCTGTTAATTTTTAAGTGCGATATATGCTCTTAAAAATTTTTTTTGCAATTAAACATAAGGCCTTCACACTGAAGTATACTCCCAGCTCTTTTTATTTTGGGGCAAGGTTTTGCTAAGTTATTAAACTGTCCAGGTTTGGGCTGGGCCCAAACTTCTGATTCTCCTGTTTTAGCCTCCTAGAATCCTAAAATTATAGGCATGTGCTACCATGCCCAGTTTAGGTATAAAATAGTTTTGAGTCATGGCTTGCTTTTAACTCAGAACAGTGCACTTATAGGAGAATTTCATGGAATCAAAGTGGCTTCAGAGATGAGTCATTCTTTCTACATGAGTAATTTATTATATAGCTCATTTGTTTCCCAATTTAAACTAAAGATTATTTGACCTTTTGGAATTATTCTAAGTAAGAACATTTCATACCCTTTATTTTTTATCTTAGAATTGTTCTACACTGAAAGAGCTCATGTCCGAACCCTGAAGGTTCTTGACCAAGTATTCTATCAGCGAGTGTTCAGAGAAGGAATTCTGTCACCTTCAGAATTACGGAAGATTTTTTCAAACTTGGAAGATATTCTTCAACTTCATGGTAAGATGAATTGGCTCTGATCTTTGCCCTACATTTCCAGTAGAGAAAAGATTGAAAAAAAAAAAAAAGATAAAAGATTGAGAGCTTATGGGGCTGGAGAGATAGCTCTGTGGCACAAGTGCCTGCTTGGCAAGTGCAAGGTTGTGAGTTCAAACCCCAGTCCTGCAAAAAAAAAGATTGAGAGCTTATAATTTTGTAAATTATACATTATTTGTGTATGTGTTAGCATGCCTAAAATTGTATGTCAACACATGAGAGAAATAAAGAAACAACTGGATCTTCAGTTAGATCCTTTACCCTCATGGTCAGGTGGCTTTTTTTGTTTGTTTATTTTTGTATAAAGAGTATAAACATAAGCCTTCAGGTTTAAAGTCAGTGCTTAAGCTGAAAAACATGAACAGTCAGAATTACCCCTGAAAATTTTCTGTCAAATGTAGCATCTAAGATTTAAAAATATATGTCCCATGCAATAATATATGCTTAAACATATTTCTTAAATAGTACTATGTAATATTACTGTTATAACTGCTATTACCCATGGTGGGGTAATTTTGAGGAATTGTTATATTGTTTTACTTTGAACACATTTTATAAATACACAGATATTCTACCTGCAACTTTACCTGAGTGAGGCATCTTGGACTTCTGTAGAGAATAGTGGGATGTTCCTCACATTGTAGGTCACTATTTTTGTAAACCCTTAATTTTCAGTCTCTCTTTGTCAAGAGCATAACTACTATCTGTCAACTAAGCACCTACCAGCCAAATCAATGAATGCCCATTTCAACTCTATGGGTAGCGTGTATTGAGAAGTTCAGGCTTGATTATATATCCATGCTTATTTTGAGAGGAACAGTACAAGAATCACCTGCATTATTTTTACTTAAATTCTTTTTGAGCATGGTTATAGATGCAGTTTTGAGGTTAAATGTGTATTTTTTCTTGCCACCCTCAAATTGATGTAATTATTTGATGTAATTACAATGTTTATAATGTGTTTCTAAAAATGTGTGGTGCTTTAGCACCAGTTCTTTATTTCAGGTGTACAATAGGTGTGTGTTATGTCCACATTTATATTTAAGGATGTTAGAAGTACTGTTGCTTTTCTGAAATTTCTGTGTGTGTGTGTGTGTGTGTGTGTGTGTGTATTTCAAGTACTAGGAATTAAATATGGAGCGCACTGAGCCTAAGCCCTGGCTTTTGATTTTTTTTAAATTTTGAAACAGTCTATATTGCCCATGCTACCCTTGAACTTATGATCATATTCTCTCAGCCTCATGAGCACCTGAGATTACAAGCATACACCACCATGCCTGGCACGAAAATTCCTGCCTTGAAAACCTAGGTACTTAGTACTACCAATGATTCAGCCCAAAATTAGTGTTTAATTATTATTATTATTGTTATTTTTTTTAAGTTGGATTGAATGAGCAAATGAAGGCTGTTCGAAAGAGGAATGAAACCTCTGTTATAGACCATATTGGGGAAGATTTGCTGATCTGGGTAAGAAAATTTCTTGTTTCTTCTTAATATTTTTATGGACACCTAATGATCACTTTAAGTCTTCCCAATATATAAACTAGTTTTGCAAAGTGAATGTAAAGCTGGGAAGGGTAGATGTATGTATTGTTTTGGTTAATATGTTCTAATTAGTGCTGAAACTGAGTGCTCTTTTTCACTGAAATAAAGATATTCATCTTTGTGTTTTAAAGAACAGAATAAGATAGATCTTGATAAAAATAATGTAATACAGAATTTAACCATCTTCTGTTTAAATCTTAACTATATAAATATGTAATTACAGATCCAGAACTGCCTTCATGCTGGTATAAAAATGAACATTACTTGACCTTATTTGTATGTAGTGTGAGTCCAGAGAGCGTAGTACTTGTTTGTCAAATTCTATCCCTTGGACTTGGTCAGTGTACAGAGCAGTGCTGTGCAAAGTGCTAGACAGGGTGGTAACCAAAAGGGAGGCGGCTCCTGCCCTTAAGAGTTAGTAATTAATGGGAAGATGGTCTCTTAGTTATTTAAAAAGTGATGAGTGTAACAAAAAGGAGAGAATACAGGTTGTTATGGGACTGTGTAGCAGAGAACCCAAAATTAGAGCACCTAGAAAGTAGTTGACTGAAATTTTTTCAAATAGTGTTTTAGAGTTAATATAGTTAGCAATGTTAAAGTGTATGGTTTACGTCTCAGAATTTTAACACAGGCTGAACAAGAATGGTTTAGAAATGCCTGCAGAAATTCGCTTCATTTGTGTATATACTACTTGAGGAAATGCTACAATATTTTAGTGCTTTTATGCTTACAGCTTTTTAAAAAGATGATAGTCTAGGGGCTGGGAAAATAGCTCAAGTAGAATACACGCTTGCCTGGCAAACACAAGGACCTGAGTTCAATCCCTGGTTCTCCAAAAAAAAAAAAGAAAAGTCTAGAAAGTTAACTAGTACGTTCTTCATTTTACAGATTCCTTTACCTTACTAGTAAGATCATGGTCTAAAATTACCTAATCTAATAGTAGATATCTTTTTTAAACATTTGACTCACAACAGGAGCAAGAAATCATAATCCAGTTTTATTTTCACTTATTACATTTTACAAAGCATGTACTATCCTAAACCCCCTTGTTGGTTAGTTTTATTAAGAGGATTTAACTTAAATCCTTTAACTTAAAAAATTTAGCTTCCTAAATTTGGCATTATTACTCTTAGTAATATGGCTTGTCTTGATCTTAGTGTAGCAGTGATAACTCTGACTGTATTCTATTGTTTTGATAACTGCTGCTCACCCTGAAATATGGCATTGAAAGTTTTGTCCATGGCTTCCTTTTATAAGACATCAACTTCCAGGTCCTAGTTGAATTAAAAAGCTGTAAAGTATTTCCGTTGAAGATAGTGCATCTTGATTATTAAGCAAGTCCATTTATTTCACTTGTAAAATAATGGATAAGTTTAAGTGAGATACATGATTAATAAGATACAAAAGTACAGTAGGTTCTCTTATCATAGTCCATTAGATTGCATAAGTCTACCACGCAAAATAAAGCAAAAAAATCTGTGAAAAGAGTGAGACAAGCAAGTGAGAGGGTCCTGAGTTTGATCCTCGGTCCCACCAAAAAAAAAAAAAAGTGAAACAAAAGAGTTTCTTCAGAACACATAAACAGAAGTATATTCTTGATTTACATGGTGTACTTATGAGAAGTTGAGAAAACACAGAATGACCTAATATAGTTTGTTAAGTGTTACATATCAAGGTTTACTTCATGGGAAACATTGGCCAGAAATCCTAGATACAAAAAAAAAAAAAAAAAAAAAAAATCATAAATAGTCTTTTATTTCTGCTATTTTTAGTATACTTTTTCTTTTCTGTGGTGCTAGGGATCAAACCCAGGACGTTCCACATGCTATGCATATGCTGTCAAACTAAGTTACACCCCTGACCCCTTCTGCTATTTTTAAACAGATAGTTTTGGAGAGTTTTTTTCTTATGTTGGTCCATGATGCTTATAAAGCTATTGTACAAATAAGTATTTGAGGTGGGCAGTGTTACTTTCTTTTGTTAACTCAATTTCTCTTTGTATTTGTGTGTTGCTTTGATTGGCTAATATATCAAAAATGCTGCCAGTCTCATCTCTAAACATGTCATGTTTCTTACTTATTCATTTATTAGCTTGCACAGTATTAGGATGGAGCACAGGAGCTTGCACTTGCTGGCTAAGTACTATAGTACCAGTGAACTACATTGCCCACCCCAGTGTCATGCTTTTCCTAGAATAAGAGTAGCCATTTGAGCTATTAAAGAATACTTCATATGCAACCTGCTTGAAAAATTAATTTATCTACAAGTACACTGCAAAGGGATTTCTTGCAAATTGTCCCCACTTATAAATTTTGGGGAACATAGCTTTAAATGAAAGATTATAGGGGCTGGGGAGATAGCTCTGAGGCACAAGTGCCTGCCTGGCAAGTGCAAGGTCATGAGTTTGAACCCTAGTCCCACAAAAAAAAAAAAAAAAAAATAATAATAATAATAATAAGAAGAAAGATTATATAGAAAGTGTCTTCGTAAATTTTAAAGCAATTCTTTAGAAATATATAAGTGTTGTTAAAAGTAGTTTTTTGATGTAGAAGCACCTTCTGATTAAAGCACCTTTTAGATGTTTCACTATAAATTTTAAAATCCTGGCACATGAAAACGTATTTATATATTAAAATATTATGAAAATAATAGTTTTGGGGCTGGGGAGATAGCTCCGAGGCACAAGTGCCTGCTGGGCAAGTGCAAGGTCGTGAGTTCGAACCCTGGTCCCACAAAAAAAAAAAAAAAAAAAAAATAGTTTTAGCCAAAAGATTTCATAAACTCATGGATCTCCCTTGTTGCAGCGTCTGTACAGGTGAGGTAGTCTGATTTGATTTCTGCCCTGTTCATAGTCATTTTACACTGCACAGTGAGTGGGAAAAAAAAGCCAATACCTGAAAGGTTTGCTTTCTGGAGCAGTAAGAGAGTAACTTTTCTGAAGATGTCAGGGTCTACAGAGGTAAATTTTAATATCATTCTCTGGTCATCTTGTGTCTCATGTTCTCCAAATGTCAAGCCTTTCTATCTAATTTAGAAGTGACGTAGGCTACAAGATAAGTTATGGTAGGTTACCATGCAGGAATATTGGTGCATAATGAGAACAGGTCTGGTGGTGTTAGGGTGAGACCTTCTTAATGAAGAGCCATTGCTCGTGTGCATGAGTACACAGCTCTATATTTTTTGTCCCTTTAGAATACTTCCTGGAATATTAAAAGGATTGTGGTTGCCTCACTTAAAAAAAAAAAAATGTATTAGGTTCATAGTCTCTCTACGCAGCTCACTGGCCTAAGCAGCCACTTGGTCTGCTGAGCTGAGCTGTCGCGCTGGGCCTTTGTCTCACATTTTGCCAGCCTTCTATTGAAGTTTGTTGTTTCCTTCTGTATTGTCTTCTTTGTCTTCTTGGCACAGTTCAGTGGACCAGGAGAGGAGAAGTTGAAACATGCGGCTGCTACATTTTGCAGTAATCAGCCTTTCGCCCTGGAAATGATCAAGTCTCGTCAGAAAAAGGATTCTCGATTCCAGACTTTTGTGCAAGTAAGTTGAGTGAATCACATAAGAAAGAAAATAACAAGAGTTTTCAATCAATTATAGCATGAATTTGGGGGATTTTGATGTAGAATGTGTTTTTATAAGGATTACATTTGTGTTATTTTAAAAAGCCATGCAGTGTCTCTTAAATTACTGAAAGCCATAAAGACCATTTTGGACTGAAGAATAGCAAAAACAAATACGTATCCATTAAAATAGTTGGCATAGAAATCCATGTTTTCATGGGGGCTTTATCAGGAAATGTGGCATTTAACATTAATAAAAAGTATTTTTAAAGTATGAGAATAGGTGTACATCAGGCTTAGGGAAGGTTGTAACAGCAGTCATACTCATTAGGGTAGGAGTATATCTTGATACTGGTAAAAGTCTGAGAACTCATTCCATAGGCCACATCCAGCCTATTGTTTAAATAAAATATTGTATTGTAATAGAAGTATTCATTTTCTGTCGTGTGTAACAAATTCATATAATGTGGCCACTTAATGTAAATTTATCATTGCAAGTTTTTATGATTGAGGAGTATTGCTACAGTTTAGCAGGATGTTTTCTTTAGAGTTTATTTTACCAGGCTGATTTCAGAGTGTCAGCTATAGGTGTAATTTTCATTTGAGACTTGGGGCCTCTTTTAAGCTCAGGGTTATTACAAGAATTAATTTCCTTGCAAATACCTAACTCAGATCCCCAGCTTTCTTTAGTTGTGGAGGAACTGGTATGGGCTCTTAGGGAACAACCTTATCTCTGTGCACTTAGGTAGTTTGCAGGTAGATAATTGCTTTATTCCAGGCTAGTTGGCATGCATCTCTGTGGTCCAGGTTCTCTTTCAAAGGCTGCTTTGAAAGTCAGGCCTTCCCAGAATAATCTGCTTTTTGATTAACTGTCGATAACCTAATCATAAGAAGGATTTTCCTTTCTTGCAGATCTCACCTACATTTAGAGGTGTGGGATTATATGGCATGTGCACACAAGAAGGTGGAATCTAGGAAGCCATCTTAGAGAGATTTTGTTTTGTTTTGTTTTTGTTTGATCTGTGGATTGTCTGTAGCTATTTTTTGTGCTAATACAGCAGAATTGAGTAGCTGGGAGAGCCTGGCCTCAAAGCCTAAATATTTACTGACTGAAATGTACTGAAAGGTTTGGAGATCTCTGATACAAATGAGCTAGTACTTGTAGGCTGAGGAGCCATTATGTCTACTTGGAATTATATACAAATCAATAGGAGTGCTAGTCAAGAATATGTGTCTAGATATCTTAAATAGATAAAGATATGGCTGTTTTAACACAAAAAAATGGAGCAATTCCTGGAATTAATTATAGACGCTCTGTCCGTGCCTAACCAACAGAAATCATTGATTTAGTGTTAAAGATTGCCTTCCACCAGTATGTGATTAAAGGAGAGCAGACATATGGAAAGATAAGTCTTGGTATTTTAAAAAATTGAATACATTGTACATGTTAGATAGTTATTGCCTTAATAAGAACTATAGGTTCACTTGATGCACTTTAATTTCAGGATGCTGAGAGTAATCCATTGTGTCGTCGTCTTCAACTGAAGGATATCATTCCCACTCAAATGCAGAGGCTTACTAAGTACCCACTTCTTTTGGATAATATTGCAAAATACACAGGTATTACTTTGTCACTGAAATAAAAAAGCTAGAAATAAACACCAAATAAAAGCATGTCCTGTTAGCCAATCTATCCCAACATGTCAGTGCCTAGAATTTGATTTCCAAACAGTGTGGTAAAATTTTCTAACAAGATAAAAATTTTGTCTCTTTCAGCCTGTTTAATTTAATACACTCCATTGGTAGCTCTAGCACAGTTTGGAAAACTGGATTGTAGGCCTGTTTTCATGAATCGAGTTTTATTAGAATACAACCATGTTCATCTACTTATATCCTATCTCTTCCTGTTTTCCACATTATATTGGCAGAGTTGAATAATTATAACAGGCAATTTAGCCTGAAAAGTATAAAATACTCATCATCTGAACTTTTGTAGGAAAAGATTGCTCTAACATTTTTTTTCTTTGAAGAGAGTTAATATTGGGTTGAAGAGGTTATCTATATCTTTATCTATATCTGTATTAGGTATAGATACAGATATATAAAATTTATTTATTTGTGTTTTAGGGAAGGGTCTGCAAGTGTTCAGGGTCTTGCTACTAGATCAGACTTAATAGTGATCACCTGTTTACAGCCTCCCAAGAACTGGGATTACAGGCGCGTGCTACCACTCCAAGTCTTAAAATTTATTTATTTATTTATTTATTTTTATTTTATTTTATTTTATTTTATTTTATTTTTTTTGTGGGACCAGGGTTCGAACTCACGATCTTGCACTTGCCCAGCAGGCACTTGTGCCTCGGAGCTATCTCCCCAGCCCCTTAAAATTTATTTTTATTAAGCAAACCAATGCATTTACAATTCCAGCTCTCCTATTGTGAAATACGAGGTGACTCTGAGTTTCTCAATTGAGCTTTAGGTTACTATACTCAATTTTTATTAATAATATTACACAGCCAAACTGCTGTTTGTTAGGCCTGAGAGTGTGAATGCGTAACTGGGCAATTTAAAATTACAGCATTTGGCAAAATATGTAGTTTTACATTTATACCTTTTCATTTTTATTTTGTAGTTTATCTTTTCAGTGTAGCTGCACTGTTTTTTAGATTCAGTTATAATGTGGGATATTTTGGTTCTGATTTCTTTAGACTGTAGATATTATATAGCACCTGCCTACTTTGGTGATCATCATCTTCTCTTACTGATACAATGTTATAATCTATTTTCTTTTTTAAGCACAATCTCAAATTCAGTACATTTTGGAATTGAGTTACTCAGAAAATACTGCTTAACAGTTTCACTGGACATAATCTTCTAAGCTTTGTACTGTGAAATTCCAGGAAAGAAAAGGGATCCCACTTATATAGCTTAAACAGTGATTAAGACTTGTTTCCTGGAATATGTAACACTGTGAGCACACTACTTTCTGGAAAATGCCACTCCTAGATTTAGGATACTGTTCTATAGTTTTGGTTTTTAAATAAGAATTTTTGTTTTAATGTACTACAGTGTTTCCTCAAAAATAAGACCTAACTGGAAAATAAACTTGAACTATAATTAACAGCTGGTTACTGTGATTGGCCAGTGTCATGCAGAAGATAATACCTCACTATTCTGTAATGGTAAATAGGGCAAATATAGGCTGATTGGAACTGGCATTTTTTATCTCTTGTTTGATCTTAATTTTGAGGGGAACATGAATCATCGAAGTCTCACCTGTCCAAAGACTTCTGAGTTGAGATTCTACCATAGGTTTAACTGGTATGAAAATATTTAGGGTCTTATTATGTACTTAAACTGTTAAAATAAAATGAAATTTCATATGTATATTTTTCTGATTTTCTTCTTGTAACATTTTGAGTTTCTTCCTCTTATTTAGAATGGCCAACAGAAAGGGAGAAAGTGAAGAAAGCTGCAGATCACTGTCGTCAGATATTAAACTATGTCAATCAGGCTGTCAAGGAGGCAGAAAACAAGCAGGTAAAAAGGGAAACCAAGAAGGTACAGGATGGTAGTGAGAATATTATGTTAGTAGTCCCTGTAATTTGAACTAATAAATAAGGTGATCATGACATAGTTGGTGGGCAAGAATTTTGTTAGCTATTCATGTAATACGTGAGTCTAGACAAATTTGTGATAGAATATCAGAGTTGTATTTACTATTTTGAGTATCTCTAGGTGCTTGTTTCCTCATTTTTGATGTATGAGTTCAACAGATATTTGTAGAACATATTCTGTTCTATATAGAGTGATTAGATGTAGAGTAGGTGAGACATGGAGTGGTTGAGAAAAGGAGCACAGTGACTGTCCATGTTGAGCTTGTTTTCTGGCAGGATATGTGGTAACTGCTAGGAAGGAGAATTCCAGGGCAGCCTAGCTGAGTTTGGGGATGTTAAGTAGTGGTCGTCAGCAAAAGCTTACTCAAGAATTGATATTTGAGGCATGCTATAAAGGATGAGTAGAAAAGAACCTAAGCTGTGTGGATGTGGGTAACTGAAGTAGAGGAGCCACTTTGTGCAAGAGTCCTGTCATACACAGGAAACACAGCCTGTCTGAGTAGCTGAAAATACATGAGCACAGAATGTGCTTAAAAAGTGTCAGGGTCATAAAGAGAGATAAGATAGGTTAGAACCAAATTATATAAAGACTTTTTCACCATGTTAAAAACTAAGAGGAAGCCGGGTGTGGTGGCACACACCTGTAATCCCAGCACTTGGGAGGCTGAGGCAGGAGGATCGGTGCGAGTTTGAGACCACCCTGGGCTGCAAAAGTGAGCTCAAGGCCAGCCTGAACTGCACAGTGAGACCCTGTCTCAAAAAGACAAAACAAAACAAAACAAAACAAAACAAAACAACCAAACAAAAAAAGCAGTAGAAATTCATTAAAGACGTAGAAGATGTTTACCATTTCACTGTATCACTTATACTGTTCTATAGAAACTGGATTAAAGGGGAATATAGTGAATGGGAGAGCGCAGTCATGAATCTGTTAACAGTACAACTAGGGAAGAGAATTGCAGAATCTGGAGAAATATTCATTATGTAAACTTGTCAGGACTTGGTGACTGGTTCAGAAAAGCACTTGAAGAGAAGTGATATCAGAAACAAATTCCCAGCTTTTTGGCTTGTATATGTGGATGGACAGGAGACTTTCAAGCTTGTGGGAAAGATGATGAATTTGGCTTGGATTTCAGGTAGAAACATGCAGTAAGCAGTTAGCTGTATGGGTCCACCTTTAAGAGGACTACACTGAAGATAGAAGTTTACGATTGTGGTCAGGCATGGTGTCCCATGCTTATAATCCCAGCACTCAGGAGACTGAGCCAAGAAGAACACCATGAGTTTGAGGCATAATGAATTCATGACCCACTACATAGTGAGACCCTGCCTCAAAAATCCAAAACCAAACAACAACAAAAAATGTAAACATATGAACATATATATGTTAATTGAACTTGTGGACAATGGGTGTAGTTTCTTAGAAACTAAATATGGTGATGACTTTGTTGGGGAGGCTATAGAACAATAGTTACTTTTGGCTGGGGAGATAGCCTGGCACCTGCCTAGCAAGGGCAGCGACCCAGGTTTGATCCCCTGTACTGCATGCCATGCTGGGCTCTAAATAATTTTTAAAAATTAAAAAAAATAGTTATTTGCAAATGTATTTTTTGGAGTATAAAATGATAAAACCCTAGAGGAAAATTTGGCAGTGTTTAAATTAAAATATCCTGCCTAATACTTTTACCATTTGACCCAACAATTCTATTTGTAGTGATTTTACTTAAGAGAAATGAAGATTTATGCCCATAAACAGAATGATACAGGAATGTTTATGGTAGCTTTATTCAAAACAGCCAAAAACTGGAAACAGCCCAAAAATTGATCATTTGCAGGAAAATGGATAAACTGCCTGTGGTATCATCATAAAATAGAATGATACTTGTGATAAAAAGGAATCACTTTCACTAATATGCTGAGTGAAAGAACCCAAACACAAAGGAATAAGTGTAGTTCTGTTTATGTGAACTGAGAGGCTAGACTAATCTGTGGCAGAAAATGTTAGAAAAATGGTTGCCCCTGGAGATGTGCAAGTAGAGATTAACTGGGAAGAAATGCAAGAACATATTTTGGGGGGTTCTGGTAATTTTTCATATGTTGATAGGAGTTTGAGTTGTAAAGCTATATGCACATGTCCAAATTTGTAGAAAGACTTTTAAAATGTTCATTTCACAGTATGTAAATTTTACCTTTAAAAAGAACTATAAGCAGATATTGAACTCTTGTTAAGGTATCTATCTTGCAGTGTTTAGGGTTAAACTGTACCTATCTATATCTATGATTTATTTTGAAATATATACAAAAATAAGGTAATGTTTGTGTAGAAAGAAGGATGGATAGATGAATAGAGTGTAATTATACCAGTTGTTGTGGTTGATATATCTAATAGATAATCATTACACATATTGAAACTTTTCTGTGTATTTAGGATTGTTTATGATGCTTAGAATATACTACCCTTGAATGTAGTAGTTCTTCTAGAAATTTATTCTGTAGTTATATCTATACAAGTGTATAGATACATCTTAGTACAGAGTTTGTTATTGGAGAACTTTGGAACTGATTTATCTATCACTAAGATGAAGTTAAATTATAGTGTATTCACAGTTAAATGGTATGTAATTGTTGAAAAAAAGAGATCTCCCTGAATGACATAATGTGGAAAACCCTCCAAGGTACATTGAGAAGTCACAAGTATACATAGGGACGTGTATGTGAATATGTTAACAAGTTATTATGCCATTTGGATGAGGAATGTGTATAGGAATACCATAGGAAGCCATAGTACCATGCTAAGTTGTTTGAAAAGAGTGCTTTTATTCTTTTTAACACTTTTCAGCATACACAAAGATCAGTGTACTTGGGTATGGATATACTCTCTTTGCATAGGATTTTTCTCAAACACTATTGAAGAAAGGGATCTTAGTGATTCCTTCTTTAGATAAAATTGAGGATAATTGAAAGGAAACTTTTTCTTGTGTGTTTTATATAATTTTCTGAATATTGTACTCTGTGACTAATTTACATATTTAGAAAATAAGTATAAGCTAGGGTGGAGCCAAAGCTTAAAACAAAGGATTGAGAAAAGACAAACAGACTAAAAGTATAACATCACAATATCCAAGGAAGAGATATTTAAGAAAGTGTGAACTATATGTCATGCTAAGTGTCTCATCAAACTTCATAAAATGCTGACTAAAAAAGTCCATTGATTCAGAAACAGATCTTCAGTTAGCAAAGCAATAACCACAATTCCATTTTGTCTACTTTTCAGCGCTTAGAAGATTATCAGCGTCGTCTTGATACTTCTAATCTGAAGTTGTCAGAGTACCCAAATGTTGAAGAGCTCAGGGTGAGAGATGGTCTAATCATAATTTAAAAAATAAAATAAAATGTACTAAAGACTGCAGGTAATTAACATCTCCTTCTATCATCTGAAGGAGTTCTATATCATATTTATATTTATGATTTTTTTCTGACTTTATGTTTGATCTGTATGATCACTTTTGTCTTTAGTTAGAAGACTATTTCGTGAGAAACTAACTTTCCATGACAGCAACTGTCAGTAAACTAATAAGCACTAGTCCTTAGTAAATTGAATTTTTTGTGTCCTGTTACTTGTTTACTACCAGAACTTTCAATATCACTAATAAAATGATTCTTTTTCCCTAAAGCTTTTTATTTTTTATTTTTTATTTTAGGGAAGAGTCTACAGGGTCTCACTACTGGATCTGAGTTGTAGTGATCTGCGCTGGGATTATAGGTGCATGCCACCCTGCCCAGTCTCAATTGCTGTCTCAGCATGCCCTGGGGGTGGGGCTGGCACAGCAGGACTGGGGATCAAACCCCTGGCCCCTGTGCCTGCTTGTAGGCACTTTAATCTGCTGAGCTATTTGGCTAGCCCTGTTCCTGAAGTTTTTAAAAACTATGAAAAGTTGAAACTATTACAAGAATGATAATGAATACTTACTATTTCCTTTTGTGTGTGTGCTGGGGATCAAACTCAGGACCTTATGCTTGTCAGGCAGGTGCTCATGCCGCTGAGCTATCTTCCTGGCACTAATTCTACTTCCTGTATTTGAACTTTGTGATTTTTTGGGGGGAGGGGTGCTGGGGATTGAACTCAGGACCCTGTGCTTACCAGGCAAGCACTTATGCCACTGAACTATCTACCTGCCCCCATCCCTGTATTTGAGCCTTTGTATCATAAACATTTTAGTATTTTAAGTTTCTTACACCATTTTTTTCTTTTTCTTTTTTTTTTTTTGTGTGTGTTTTTTCTTGTA
>PVJA010045422.1:0-15619 GCA_004027025.1 Myocastor coypus
CCATTCTTTTATATGTTCGATAATTTGTTTCTTGGTCAAATACATTACTGAGAGTGGAAGGCTGAATTTTCTATTTTATGGATATATTTATTGCATCTTTTGCCTTATACATTTTGAAATCATATTGTTAGCTTCAAATACATTTGAGTATTTCTTGGGCGGGGTCTTCTTTAGAAAACTGGGTTTCTATTCACCACAGATGTTTCCCTTTTGATTATTCTTTTTTGTTTGTTTGTTTTGTATTTCAGGGAAAGGACTTATCAAGTGTTCAGGATTTCACGACTAGATCGTAGTGATCCATCTGTTTACAGTCTCCCAAGAGCTGTTATTACGGATGTGGGCAGTCTTGTCCAGTGTCAATTACCGTCTCAGCATGCCCCAGGGAGCGGGTGTCGGCACAGCAGACCTGGGTATCGAATTCCTGGTCTCTGCGCCTGTTTTCAGGTGCTTTAATCTTCTGAACTATTTCTCAGGCCCCCTTTTAGTTAGTCTTGATGAATTACTTTTAGAGCAAACTTAAGCTTCCAAAAGTATTAAGAGAAATTCAAGAGACTTAGTATATACTACATAGGGCTCACTGTCCCATATGCATCACTTCTGACAGTGTCATCCTCCCTTCCCAGAATGATAAATTCGTTATTGTCAATAGACCTGTACTGTTCCACAACATCCATAGTTCACATTAGCCATACGTTCCTTGTGTTAGACATTCTTCAGACTTGAACACATGTGTGGTAGGTAGTACATACCCACTGTATGAGTATCCTGTAAAGCAGCTTCACTGCCCTAAATGCTCTCCCTCTGTGTTCTGTGCCTACATCCCTTCCCTCCAGTAACACATGGCACCAGGGACCATTTCGTATCCATATGTTTGGGTTTATAAAACTTATATCACATAGTTGGAATCATACAGCGTGCTGCAATTTTAACTTTGTTTTTCGCCTCCTGATGTCTATTTAAGTTTTCTTCATGCTTCTTAAGGTCTTGATAGCTTATTATTTTTACCCGCCAGGAAACTCCTAATTAAGCAAAATTGAAGTATCCTTCAAAGCTCATGAGTTACATAAGAACTTCTCCTACTTAGAAAACGATAAGGCTTTTGGAAACTAAAAGCAAAAACAATTGTAATAACAATCTCATAAGTTACATTTCAACCATCAAATATGTTGTGCGATTCACAACAAGATGATCATGTTTATGTAATTACCAAAGAATTTGTGGTTTTTAACTTTTTTCTTCATTTTTATAAACTTTATTAAGAATATTTATTTTATTTATTTACTCGGTACACTGTCTCACAGCTTACACTGTGTCACCCTCTCCAGCACTGGGATTACAGGCGTGTGCCACCATGTCCTGCTCTGGTATGACATGTAGTACCAGGCATCAAACCTTGGTCCTTGTGGTTGTCAAGCAGGCAGTAAGCTCCTTTTCATTCTCAATAATTTAGTTTCTTTCTCCATCATATTTTATTTCTATACTAACACTGTCATCAAATACTGCATCACAACAGTATTATTGCAAACAAATCGTTTTATTTTTCCTTTTATCTGATGTTTCTTCATTTTACCTAAAGTTGGAAAACATTATTTTTTATCAATAATTATGCATTGATATTTTCTCTCAGCAATTTAAAAATTCTATGCCTCTTCCTTCTGGCCTTAGAAACTGCTGATGAGAAATCTTCTATTGCTGAGTTACTCTTCCACCTTAAATGTATTCTCTCCAATACTTTTCCAGTGTTATTTCATCTTTGGTTTATATATGGTTTGATGAAGGAGCCACTTGGCCTGGGTTTCCATGGGATTGTTATGTTTTTAGTTCTCTTTGTCTTTAGATCTATAAGTTTATAGCTTTTTAAAAGTAGATGATCTGGGGATATAGTTCAATGGTGCAGGGGTTGCCTGTAAGTTTGATATGCCGAGTTTGATTTTCAGCACAAAATAACCTTAGAAATTTTAGCCACTATTATTTTTAAATCTTACTTTCGATACCACATTCTTTCTTTTATTTTTCTGGAACTTGGGTAACACAAAGGTTAAATATGTTGCTATTTCTTAAGTTCTTGTTTTTTTAAAACTAACTTTTAAAATTGTATTTATTCAAGTATGAGTTAATCAAATATCATTGAAATATATTGAACAATTTATTTAATCTTCAGATACACTCATGTATCTGCTGAAATTTTCATCCTGGTACTGTAACGTTCAGTGGCTTTACTTATTATCCCTTTCATTTCTACGATGAAAGTTTGCCTTTGTTCTTAAGGATAATCATTTTTTCTGAGAAATTTTATTTTTCCAATTCAAGAGTGATCACAATGATTTGCTAGAGTATCTCTATAAGGACTGGCTTAAAATATTCATCAATTAATTTTATCTGTGATGTATCATCAGTGTCTACTCTTGTCTTCCATATTATGAGTTGAGATTTTCAGGTTATCACTACTCATTATAAATTAAAGACTAGACATTTAGAATATTATATGAGGTTGAGAGTTCCTAATTTCTAAAGGTGACATGGAGTAGAACTGTTTGAACTCAATCAGAATTCCCGATGTGTAGTTTTTGAAGCCAGTGTGATGCTGTTAAAACTATTTTGTTCATGCACATCTGTTATGGTTTGTATGTAGTTGTCCCGCCAAAGCCTCATGTAAATCATGAGGCTGTCAAGCTCTCCACTCAAGGTGCAGGGCCAAAGGACCAGGATGGGGCTTGAGGGGCATGGCCAAGAGAGGCACCAACCAAGAGAGCACCTGCTGTGAGAGGTTCTTCCCCAGGCGGCAGTTTCTCGGAGGTATGGAGCAAATCATCCTGGACACGGTGGCATAGAGTCTTAAGGCCTTGCTATGTAATTTAGGTTGCTTTAAATGAGGAAACCTTTAGTTACTGTGAGCTAAATAAACCTTTACTCCCCTAAGCTTGTGTATCTGGTATTTGTTCCAGCAACGAGTGCAAAGTAACTAAGACCACATCCAATAGACAATCTGAAACCTTAGTTGGCAAATTTGTTAATCCAATTCTCACTACTTTTCACATGCAGAAAATTAGCTGATACGTATATGTACAGGGTGGAGTGAACATGGATTATCACAGGAAGTTTTCTTGGGTTGTTTTCCCGAATTTTCACCTTTCTTTTGTTTCCTCACCAGCTTCTGTTTGCCTTGGTCTCCTGTTTTGGGTTAGAAGTGTGAAAGCTTCCTTACCATGTGTTCTCTCGTGCTTTGCCAATGGATGCTGTATATGGGGCCAACCGTCTGAAGTGAAAGAAAATATGAAGAGTAGTGGACAGAATCTTTATTCTTTGAATCATAGTTTTACTGATTTTGGAGGAGATTCCTTTCCACCACAGTGCTGTTTCGTGTGGGCTTCTGTTGTCTAGAGCTGCCATCAGCACTATGAAATTGCTTAAATGGTAGGTTTGGGAAAAACAAACAAAAACGGCAGAAGCACAAAGTCCTATTTTCAGTGTTTCTAAGTGTTATAACTTCCTTTATTGATTGAACCACAACTGAAAGATTCTTGTTAGATATCTCCCACCCCATCGACCTCTGCTGTCTCCCAGTGTGCCCGTTTTTGATGCCTTGCATTTTCACCAGAGGAAAAGAAGCAAAGGAAAAGAAAGCTACATTGTGATGGTCGTGTTGTATAGTTTTTCTCCATTTAAATCTGCATAATCCTTCTTATTTTTTGGATCCTCAAATAGCTATTCTATGCATTTCATCCAGGCACATAGCTATATTTGTTGAAAGAGACAGCACGGAGTGTGTCTATTCTACTCTGAGCCAGAGTTTGGACTTCTTGATAACACACATTTATAGACTAGCTCTCAAGTGACATGTCCCTGTGCTAAGTGATTTGTATAGGTGATTCTTTATCTCTGACAGTAGGCCAGGGAGGCTCGCTCAGTGCTGTGGATGATGGTACTGAGTATTTGAGACACTAAATAGTTGCTTACAGACATGCTCCTAAGAAGTCTCAGAAGCCTCAATGTTAAGGTCCTTTCAGACTATTGAGCTGTAGAGCATAAAGCACTTACTTGGAAAAGCCTCAATTAGGCTAATGGTCTGAAGTAAGAATGGCATTCCAGATGTAGAGAAATTTGTGGAAAACTTCCAAGAAACAAAACTGGAAGAAAATTACATAAATAATCCTAAGGACCAATTTGCCTTTCATTACTTTATTTGACTCTAGTCTTATTAGTAGTCTTTTCAAGGTGATAGTTAACATTTCCCAGCATTGATAAAACCTGTATGAAGGTATATTAAAACCATAAGAATCTGAAAACAAACAAAATATTTCAACAAAATTTTTTTTAAAAAACTAGAATAATGAGATGAAGGAAAACATTAAGTAGACCTCACTAGTAACTGCCTGGTTTGTCATAGAAATGGTTTAGCTTTTTGCAGTAGCTACATATTTTGGTGTTTAAAACTGACGTTTGCATTTTATTCATTTATTCATTTGTTTCTTTAAGTACCAGGAATTGAACTCAAGATCTTGTACTTGTCAGGAAGGCACTTGAGCCACTGAGCTATATCTCCAATCCTTATTTACATTTTAGTAGCCTAAGATTTTGTTCCATTCCCTACAATGTTATAAAGGTGATGAAGGTTCTTTGCTCAGTTTCATTCATCACCTGTAATTTTACAGCTTTATCAGAGTCTTTCATGTATATTTTGTGTTATGCACACAGCTGAGGAAGCTCCCCGCAAGCTAATGATTAACATAAAGGGAGAATACAGTCTTCTAAGCTAATAAACTTTAATATATATTTAGTCTTGACTTGCAAATTTTTTGTATCCTATAATCACTCGTTAGGAGCAATATAGATAATAAAGAAAAGGGGAATATTGGCCAGAGCCAGTTCCAGCCCTTGTATGGCTGGACATTGTGAACAAGAAAATAGTTTGCAAACTTTCTGACCCTGTCTACTGGAACTCAGAATGGCATGAGTCTATCTGTGTACTAAAATTGTGTCTTCTACTTAATATGTTAGCTAAATAGATCTTTGAATGTAATGTGCGCTCTGTGCTAGAGACCACGCAGCACATTGACAATTATCTAGAGATGATGGAATCTCCTACATCCAGGCTTTGGCCCACAAGAAAATTCAGCATTGGGCTTTTCGGTGTCTCCCCTTTCTTGCCACATAGTTGTTCAGATTTTCCTTGTGTCATAATGTGTCATTCCTTTTTAGTATGAACCTGTCTAAATTTTATGAGAGTGCTCATTGTATTCTATCAGTCCCCAGTCTAGTGACCTCATTTTATTTTGTAAGCACCAATGGGCAGACTCTAAGTCCGAATTCAATCTATGAGTTATGGAGCAAGAAACAAATTATATAACAACAATATTTAAGATTCATGAATTCATACATAAATATAAGTAAAATTATATATATATGTGTGTGTGTGTGTGTGTGTGTGTGTGTGTGTGTGTGTATTACTTTTAATCTAAAGAATACAAAACACTGTACTAGTTGTACTCTTTTCAAAGCAGAAGATTTGATTATATGTGACCTGCATTTTCAAAGGCTGTTGAGAAAAATTTTAGGTAGTTTTTAAGCTTGTGTGCGTGGCTCTAGCAAATTCATCTCAATAAGTTATGGAATGAGAAAGACAGTCAGCGAAACCCGTGATTGTCGGACCTATAGCCACGGACCTTGCATCAGCACAGCCCTTGCTCAAATCACTTCAGTTATTTATGTTTCTTTTCTGTCCTTGAGGCCCTGGAGTTTATAACAAATGTTCCGACCACTTACAAGACCATGTGAATCATGCCCACTGCACTGATTTCAGGACTTTTCTTCCTGGAGGGAAGAAATGCTGGTTTTGATTTATTGTCTAATAGTAAGAGATTTCTGAGGTACATAAGTTTATAGCTCAAAATCAAGTAAAAGTGATTCAGTATCCTTGACATTTATTTGTTCGATTTTTTTGTGGACCAATGTCTTCAGTGATTGGATTCATGAACTTTATAAGACTGTATCAATTAAATTGTTAGCTAAAGCTATATCTACAAAAGAATTTAAATTTTAAGACATTTTAATGGCTTTACATTTTACATGATATCACAGAGTTATTTCATTTAGTCTTTTTCAATCAATTGATGAAAGCTTTATGCATAAAGAATTACCTTTTTCAGAAACAAAAATCGCAGGGCAAGAATTTGGGGGTGAGTCTACCATATAATTTTAAAAAGTCATTTATTGTGTTTTTCTAAACTTTTCACTGAGGTAGCACTTTGGGAAAAACATGACCACAGACACTTACATAATCTGTACAAAAGGTACAAAAGTGAGAGCGCATGAAAAGAAAATAGACAGATTATCATTAAAGAAAGATGTTTTGTAAACAATGATAAATGAATCACATAAACACATTTGTAATATGCATAATAGGTGAAATTATGGGGGTGATCTGCTTTAATTGAATTTTATACAGCCAAATTTCATCCTCCAAGTAACTTACACACCCAGATATATTGTCTTTAATTTCTTCATGTAGCAGATTCTGTGCTTTTTAAACAGCCAAATGACTCCTTTGCAATGGAGACATTCTCAGAGATACTGAAATATGAAAATGCTAGCTCATATATTCTCTATACTGTCTACTGAGCTATTATTTTCAGTTTTCCATTTGAGCTATCTTTCCAATTTTGCTTTAATCTGTATGATTGCTTCATGTAGCCATTCAGCAAGACTGAGTCCAATTATTCTCTTTTCTCCTGCATCCTGATTATTACAGGTTTATACTTTGACCATCAGTTGGGAGAAAGTCCAACGGCGTTTCTTTTATGTTGCTTGAACTGCAATATAATTCTGAGGAATTGCCACTAATTTTATGTGTGTCAATTTACCTTCTCTAGTATGTACTTCATTGCCTTGGAAAACCGTGGGATCTAGAGAGGTAGGCAGCAAAGTACTGCAGCATGTAAGGCCACTGATCCCTCTACTGTGCTACAGATCCTGTAGCTTCTGAAAGACTTGCTGCGTACTCCAAGGATGCTAATCTGTACTGACTTAAGCTGCCTGTTTTATTTGAGGATTTACACCTTCTTATGGTTTGGGGGCACACTGATGATTATCAGACCCCATCTCCCCTTTCCCTATGTCTGCACTGGGTGTGTAGTATAGGAATGAACTCATGGTTATATTTCAGTGTTGTGTCACTGAACAGGAAACTGGTGGCTCAGCTAAGCCAGAGTGACTGACTAGAGCTGAGGGCTTGCAGTTCGTGTGGGGGATGACAGTGGGAAGTGAACAAAGCATGGAGAATGCTTCTGGCTGAAGGAAAGCACTTCTTAGTGGTGTTGACACAGACCCAGAGGCTCTGGCACGGAATGGAGGTGTGACCTTCACGATTTGCTAGCCAAGCTGGCGCTTGTCTTGTCGTATTCTGGAGAAATGCCTCGGAGAAGTGTGCATCCTGAGCTCCTCTTGCAAAACTGATAGAAATGGAAACCTTCGTAACAAGGTTTCTGCTAGGTGGCTACTCATTTTATTTTTGCTGATTAATTGACATCTAGTTTAATTGCCGTTGTTAATCCTAATCTCACTTACTGCCCTTCTTGGTTTGTGTCTAGTTGTCTCCCCAAAGACTCACGTGAAATATGGGGCAAACGCAGCTGGATGAGCAGCTAGTGGCTCCAAGGGCGGGGCAAAGGGGTCAGGGTCGGCCTGGAGGGGCGGAGCCATGGAAACCAGGGCGGAGCTAGAGGGGCGGGGCCAGAGGGATGCAAACTGTTGAACTGTCAGCCTGCTCTCTGCCCAACTCCCAGGCTGGCAGTCTTCCTGAGGGGTGGAGAGGGTCATTCTGGACAGGGCAGCACCCCAGCCCAAGGCTCCAAGGATTTGCTACATAACTCAGGCTGTTTTAAACTATGAAACCTCCAGTAATTGTGAGCTAAATAAACCTTTCCTTCCCTCATTTTGAGTGTCAGGTATTTGTCCCAGCAACAAGACAAGAGTAACGAATATACTGCCTTATGCTGTTTGAATTCCTCTCATTTCTCCAGAGTGTTAACATCCTACTGTCTCATGCCATACCTGACAGTTGTTTTTCTTCTCATCTTTGCATTTTTGTGAAGCTGGTGGGTTGAAATGAAAGGTGATCTTGCAGGGCAAAGACAAGCTTCTTTTTAGTCTCGGCAGCACCTCCGTCAGCTCTTGAGTTCTGATTCAAGGTGACTGCTTTTTGTGTTACATTTCTTATCTTAACAATGTGTTTCAGGGACTGCCAGAACATTCATTTCATTTGTAATATTAATTCAAAAATCCTCAAAGCTTCTACAGAATCACTGACGCTTACTAATTAGGCTCATTAAACAATACTTAAAATTAAAAAGTCCATGCTTAAAGATTTTATACCTCTTGTCAGTATGAACTGATTAGTGCCATTTTGTCCCCACTGTGAGCATATCTCGTGTTCTGAAAATTAGGATGGGAATCTCATTTTTTTAATTTTTAAATTCGTTTTAATAAGAAAAAACATCGATGAAACAATTTCTTATGTTTTATTTATTTTCATTTCAGTGAGAAAAAAGGCATAGTAATGAAACAGTATCAGAAAAGATTAGTATGACAGTTACAATAATTGATATATTGTATATTGCTGTTTTTGTAGTAGTTATTCAGAGAATAAGATGCAGACATGATTGAACTAGGAAAAAGTGGCTATATGTCTATCCTAACTATTATATATATATATATATATATATATATATATATATATATATATCAAGTAATGGTCTGGCATCAAGGAATGAAAGGTCCTTTAAAGACTTCTCCAAATACAGCTTCTCAAACTTCAATGAAACACCCATCTCTGAAAAAAACAAAACAAAACGAGGTTATAAGTAAAGGATCATTTTGTGTGTGTGTGTGTGTGTGTGTGTGCTGTATGAAACAGTTGCAAAACAGATTAGTAGGACAGTTAGGATGGGATGTGACAAAGAGATAAAAAATATGATTAGTATTTGGACCTATAAATACACTACAGAGATGAACCTAGAAAATTGAGACATTTTTATTTCAAACAAGAAGAAATAATTTTATTACTATATCAGCATTTCAAAAATTCACATAAAGTGAGATTTAGTTTTTTATTTGTTCATTTCTGACTTGTAACACAATAGTAGTTTTAGAATAAAACTTAACAAACATAAATTTGACAAACAGCATATTCAATGCCCCAAAGAATTTCCTTTGCTGTTCTTGATAGTCAAAATCATCTATCACTCTAGTGATGGAAACCAATAACAATATGAAATATATTGCAAATGACTTTTGAGACTGACTTCCACCACAGTGTATTCCTTAAGAATTCATTCATGAGGCTGGGCGTGGTGGCTCACGCCTGTAATCCCAGCACTCGGGAGGCTGAGGCAGGAGGATCGGTGCAAGTTCGAGACCAGCCTGGGCTACAAAAGTGAGCTCAGGACCAGCCTCAACTGCATAGCGAGACCCTGTCTCAAAAAGACAAAAAAAAAAAAAAAGAATTCATTCATGATATTGTTTTCACCATTAACTTATTTCATTGCCAAATAGTACTTGATTTTATGTTTTTACCAGAATTTAATTGCTTTGTCACTAAAAATCACTTGTGGTAACATGGTTTTTGTGATTTTGTATAGTGTGTTATAAATATCATTATACTAGCTTTGAGGAATTGATAGATTATGAAATAAGCCCATATCTAAATTTATAGGTATTGACTAGACTTCCAGGGTCTGAATTAGAAAGTCTCTAGTTTTTCCTAGTGAAAAACTGAACTGATTGAGAAATGAACAATTCTTAGAAATGTAATTATAATTAGACTACAAGGCAAGCAGTATCCAAATTGGTAGGATAGATAGAAAGTCATAGAAGATCACAAATTCACAGTGCAGAAATTTCTGTACAGAAATCTCTGCAGAAACCAGTGGTGAGATAAGAAAGATCTAAACTATAAGTGAATTACTGGAGGCAGAGTGCACAACCCAGAGCCAAACACGCCAACAGGTCCAGTTATGCTCTACACCATGGCCATTCTCTTGTGAGAGTCCAGGATTACTTTTAGGTTCTCAAAGAATACCACAGCAAATGCCCTCATGCTTCTGGTCAGGCGAGGAGGAAACATGTAAATTCAGCAGTGCAGTCCCTTCCTTACTAAATCTACTTTTAAGTAAAAACCAGTGAGCCAGAGCTTCACTTGCTGAGATATAACCCATGGCTAGCTGACTTAGGGATAAAGAACTAACCTTAGACCCTCAAGCTACCCTGATCCACTAAGACAGAAAATTGAGGAAAATTGGTTATGTTGACAGAGCAGCAACGGAAGAAGACCGCATCATGGAATGGAAGGGTTTCTCTATCCCCCTCTTGCTGCATTGCTTACTGAACCGCCCACTTCACTCCTGCACTCATTATATCATGCGTGCTTTTCAAAAGCTACAAAAAAATCAGAAGGCAAACTAAAAGGCAAAAAAATAGAAGAGCTTTAACAGGCATCAAAATGTGAGTCAGGGATGGTGCGAACGTTGGACTTACGTTCTCCGTGCTGTGGGCTTCTGTGGAAAAATAGACCAAGCTCTTAAGTGTATGGATAATACAAACAGAAATGAAAATCTGAAGCAAAATGTAGAGAATAAATATACAAAACCTCCAGCAGAAGTAAAGAATCCCATTGGTTGGCTCATTAGTAGCCTGGACACATGGAGGAAAGAATCTCGGAACTTGAGGACGATGGAAATACAAAATTGGAAAGTGAAGAGAAAAGCAATGCTAGAAAAATCACAAGAACATAGCAAAGCATGGTGAGACCACTGGAAAAGTAGAGACAAGTCATAGAAATATAAAAAGAAAAGAAGGAAAGGCAGAAATAATTAACAAACTAGGAATTTCTCCCAAAGCAGGAGTATGCACCAAACCAAAGACCAAAAAGCCTATGAGAATACTGAACAACTTATTAGTTGCCAATCTACTGCTATGATGGACTACATATTTGGGTTTTATTGATTTTTATAGTATCATTGTGAGATTGCACTTATGAGATTAACTTCACTTGGCCATGATGCTTTATTTGTATTATTCAATTCACAAACATTTTGCTGAGAATTTTAGCATCTACAATTACAGTTGCTATTATTCTTTGGAGTTCTTTTTTGTATTCTCAAAATACTCAACCTGACTTTGGTATTAACAAAATCTTGGCATAATAAAATAAATTGGTAAGTACTACATTTTTTCCTGTTTCTTAAAGATACATGAGGTTTTTTAATATATGGTATAATTTATGAGTGAAACCAGCTATGCTACTTTCATGCAATTTTTAACTATCAGCTTAATCCTTTCTTTAGTCATAAGACTACTTCCATCATCATTTTTGTTGTTAAGAAAGTTGTCCTAGTTCATATCTTTCAAGAAAATGTTTAATTTCCTCATGTTGAAACTAGTAGCTTCATTTGTAAGCTTCAATTATTATATTTTTACTGTATGAGAAGTTAATAACGATAAGCCCTGTGCCATATCTGATATTACAGTTTTGTATTTATTCATCTCCTTGGTCAGATTATTAAGAGTTCACTTTCATTTATGATACAAGGGATTAATCTGATTTTATTGATTTTTTTTCCTGCTTTAAATTTCTTCAATAGCTGTGTAGATCATTTTCTCTTTTCTGCATGATGTGGATTTTTATAGCTCTTTGTTTGCTAGATTCTTAAGATGGAAGCTTAAGTTAGTAATTTTGAAACTTTCCTCTATGGAATTCATGCCATACATTTCTTCTCTTTGATATATCATTAAAATTTTGATTTGATGTATTCTCATTTACATTTAGGTCAAAAGACTTTAAACTTACCTCAATTCTACCTGTTTCATGTATATGGTTGCTCTTAAAGAATAATTTATGTTATTAATCTCTAGTTATATTACACTATGCTGACAAAAATATTTTATTATTATTTGGGGGGGTTGTAAGTTTTTTTTAGTGACCTATGATGTCTTCCCATGTGAATCTCACTGCCTCATAAAAGCCGCCTGAATTCTTCGGCTGTGGGGTGTAGAGCCCTATAAGTCAGATAGGTCAAGATTGCCAGCTTGTACTTGTACAAAAAAGTCTGTGAAAATGAGTTTAAAGATGGAAAATCATATGTTGGTCTCAGTCTACGGCTGGTTGCTTTACTGCATTTACTGCCCTTCAGCATCTGTGAAAACAAAATATGATGATAGAACAAAGTAGAGTAAAGCTGCTTGGATCATGTTGCCTGGGGAGCAGAGAACCTGCTTTTATAACAAGCTCCTCTCTGAAAACCCATTAGGCTGTAAATCCTTCACTGGATTAGTCTAGTTATGATATATCTTCACCAGCCTCTTTATCAGTGGGACAAAATACCCAATATCCAAAACTGGAGGAGACGCTTAATTTGATTCAGGTTTTCAAAGAATTCAAAGAGTTCAACTACTAGTTGAAAGGAAGAAACAGCAGGTGGTGGAGCTTTCCACAGAGAGGCACTCAACCCATCACCCCCCCCCCCAAAAAAAAAAAAGAGAGCCAGAAGAGCCAGAGTTACAGACACATCTTTTAAAATCAGGACCCAACCAAGATCCAACTCCTAATACCACATTCAACTATCAGCTCGTGAGTGATTAATTCGCTGATGACAGTAGCTGCCCATGATTCAATTACCTCCTAAAAGTTCTACCTCGGAACATCTGAAACTTGTGGAAGAGATGTAAGATCTAAGCCATAACACTATTTAAACGTTGTTCAAGTCTTATTCCTCTGTTGACTTTCTGTCAAGTTTTCCTGTGTCTTACATCAATGCTATCTTGAAATCTCACTGTATTCAGGAAAGTAAGATCCTTTGGCCAAATATCAGAAGTGGTTGGTTTGTTGCTATGGTTTGACCATTTCTTTGAAGTCTATGTTAGACACATATTCCCCAGTAAAGTAGTGTGGGATTAGTAGAGCCAGGAAGGAGGTATGTAGGTCACCAGGCTCCACCTTCATGAATGGATGGATACTGGTGTCACAGGGACAGATCTGATGTAAGCATGAGCCCCACCCCTTCTGTTCACTCTTATCCTCTTGTTCATTTGGCACCTTCTACCATGTTTCCATGCAACAAGAATCACTCACAAGATGTGGCCTTCAATTTACTTTGCAGCCTTCAGAATTACGAGCCAAATGAATTCCTATTCATTATAAAGTACTCATACTGTGATAATCTTTTATATAGCTGCAAACAGACTAACCAATTTACAAACAATGAAAATTTATGTCTCACGACTCTAGGATCAAGAAGTCATAATCAAGGCCCTCTGATGAAGCTTACTTTCTGGTCTTGCATAGTGAATTCTCATTATGTCCTCATACTGTGAAATAAACAACTGGTCCATCAGACCTTAAAAAAAAATAAGGATATAAATCTCATTCATGAAGGTTTCTCTCTCAATGAACTAATCTCATTTTAAAGACTGTTATGACAAATTTACACTTTAATGACTGTTTTATTATATGAATTTGGGAGACTAAAAGTCTTTCAGGCTCTAATGACAAATATAAATACACACAAGTCCTTTTTCTTTCATCACATTCATTCAATGATTGTATTTTTTCCAGTGAGAAATGCTTGTTGCCGCTATGGAATATGCCTTTTTGTCATTACTAATTCTTCTTGCTCCAGATATTTCAAATTTTCTCTAATTATTGTTTACATTTTTAAAATAATTTTAAACTTTCAAATACAAATAATTAAAATATTTCATAACATCATATATTTGCATGTGTTTGGAAATCATTAATCAATTTTACCCTTTAAATAGGTTATATCAGTTCATTAGTTTTAGTGTAATATTATTATGATTGTGTTTAGACCATTACTTTATTGTTTATTTTCTGTTTGTTTATTTTAGTTCTTTATAGCTTGCTTTTTTGGTTTATTTGAATAATTTTTAGATTTTCACTTTAGCTATACGATTTTTATTGTATTTTCCATTTATTTTATTTTAGTGAATAATATGAGGTTTGCAATGTTCACATGTCAGTTTGCAACCTAGTCTATATTGTTCTTCTGAGAAGTGGAGTCCTGACAGTCCTTTAAATTCCTTTCTTCACCTATTTGCTATATTTATTAAGTGTTTACAGCTGAATAAATTGAAAATCATCAAGCTATTGCAACTGACACACAGTTCAATGAATTTGAGAAGACAATCTATTATGTTTTTCACAGATACACCATTTTTGCTGTTAGTCCTTTACTCTTGATTATTTATGTTTTTCTGTGGTATTATTTCCATGTTTCCTCAAAAATTATTTTTAACATGTTTATAGAGCAGTGGTTTCAGATGATCTTAATTTTCCTTTTTCTGAAGGATGTGTTAAGTAGGTAAAGAATACTGACCTTTAGCATTTAAAAATATTTCTTTCTCATGTCTAGTTAGTGATGAAAAGCCCACAATGATTGGAATATTTCATTTCCCATATACCTCATCTCATTTATATCTGACTATCTTAAAGATTTGGTTTCTTCTTTTCCTTTTCATTTTAAGCAGTTTGATTAAGATAAAGATGTATTTTCCTATTACTTTATAATACTGGTTGTTCACAGAGCTTCCTTAATATGCAGATTTTTGTCTGTGCCAAGTTATATTACTCCTTATAGTAGTTTTAGGGAACAGGACACAGAACTTCTCCAATCTTGTGAGGTTGCAATGACTCAAGTGACATATTCTTTTGGTATTATTCCACAGGTCTCTGTCACTGTTTGTTTTTTTCAACCCCCCCTCTTGTCATTATGATTGGATTTATCTTTTCCTTTCTTTACATTTAAGTTCCCTGCAACTTTTTTAAAGTAATTTTTATTCTGGTATTTAGTTCAGCTGATTAGTTTTACACTGTGGTGAATATGTGGCACTTTTTTTACATTTTACATTTTTAAATAAGTGTTTTCCTTATGGAAAGTTCAATCTTTCAATTTGTTTCAAGCGATCTCATCTTTCTTTTAATGAAGCTTGATTATAATAACTACATAAAATGTTGCATCTAATCACTAACAAGTTCGTCATTGTGTGCTTGACATCTTTTTCCCTGTAAGTTGTTGAAATTTTCCAGTTTCTTTTTATGTTAAGAAAATTTAAAATATTTCATTTAAGTCTCAAGGTTTTATTAAAATCTACAAAGAATATGTTTTAAGAAATACCCACTTGATCTGGTGAGATAGCTTGGCAGTCTCAGTGTCTGCCTGGCAAGCTCAAGAACATAGCTTTGATTCCTGGTCCTTCATTCTTTTTTTTTGCTGTGATTAATTGATTTCTATTTATTTATTTATTTATTTTTATTTTTTTTTCAAGTTTCAATTTTTTATTGTTTAAATTTAACAATGGTTGGGGCTGGGGAGATAGCTCCATGGCACAGGTGCCTGACTGCCAAGTGCAAGGTCGTGAGTTCGAACCCTGGTCCCGCAAAAAAACAGAACAAAACAAAAAATAAATTTAACAATGGTTATATTACATATTTTCATCATCAGATCAGTTTAGATTAATACACATAGGTATATAAGCTTGATCAAACAATTAAACATTAACCCTTCTAAATCAACATTACTTTTTTTTTTTTTTTTTTTTTTTTTTTTTT
>PVJA010045423.1:0-15652 GCA_004027025.1 Myocastor coypus
GAGAGTCAGTCCTCACTTTGTCAACATTTGACACCAGAACAGTGTCCTATGTGGGTGAAGAATTGGAAGGGTACTTGTACTCCTGGATACATGTTCTCCAGTGCATCCAGCTCCTTGGTCCTCAGGCCCAGTCTGGCAAGATTATTGATTCACAGAGGGCTGGCAGCAACCTGGTAATCCCAGTGCTGAAGTAGTCCGAAAAGGCCTGAAGATGATGAGCAGCAGGATTTGAAATTCCCTGGGCATTCAATGTTCTTCCAGAAACATTAACATCCAAAGGCAATGATAGCATCAGCTGCAGAAAGAACCTACTTTTGTCCTGGAGTCCTTGCCAGGCTCTTTCTCAGGCCTCAGGCTACTCATGGTGCCGGGCTGTGGGGAGGGGCCTTGGAGCCGGGCATGGGGTTTGGCTCATGTGGCAGTCGAATTCTTCCTGTCTTATCTATATCCCTTTCATTTCTTTGTTTTGCTGATTGCTCTGGATAACGTTTTGAGAACTATACTGAATAGTGTAGTGATAGTAGGCATCCCTATCTTGTCACTGATTTTAGAGAAAAAGCTTTCAGCTTCTCATTAAATGATGTTTGCATTAATTTGTTATAAATGGTCTTCATATTGAAATAAGGTCCTTTTATATCTATTTTCTTCAGGATTTTTAAAATTATGAATGGATGTTGATTTTTGTCAAAGGCTTTTTCTGTATCAACTGAGACGATCATGTTGCTTTTGTCTTTGATTCTGCTTATATGACGCATTACATTTATTTATTTATTTTTGTTGAACTACCCATGCATCCCTGGGATGAAGCCCAGTGAAGTTTTTGATAACTGATATGATTTGTTACATTGTGTTTGCCAGTATTTTATTAAGGACTTTCGTATCTATGCTCATTAAAGAGATTGGCCTATTGTTTTCTCTTTTGGTTCATTCCCTTTCTGGTTTCACAATCAGGGCAATTTTATCCTCTCTGAAACAATGTATTTCTCCTTTCTTCTTTTCTCCTTTCCCTCATTCTAGTTTCTGAGATTTCGTATTACCCCAGTAACAGTTATCATGAAGAAGTCAACCAATAACAAATGCTGGAGGGGCTGTGGAAGAAAAAGGAATCCTTCTCTGCTGTTGGTGGTGATGTAGACTAGTACAACCACTTTGGAAATTAGTCTTGATTTTTTTTTTTTTTTTTTTTTTGGGCAGTTCAGCCTGCCCTGGGGTGGGGCTGGTGCAGGATGTGGTGCCGGGGATTGAACCGTGGTCCCTGCACTTGCCTAGGCTTTCCTAAGCAGGCACTTTAGACCACTGAACCATCTTGCCAGCCCAAAATTAGTCTTGAGATTCCTTAAAAAACTAGGATTAGAGAGAAGTCTCATTCAACCCAGCTATTCTCCTTCTGGGCTCAATTCCTAGTATAAGAAAGAAAAAGAAAGAAAGGAAGAAAGGAAGAAAGGAAGGAAGGAAGAAAGAAAGAAAGAAAGAAAGAAAGAAAGAAAGAGAACATAATTATGTCTAACGTTGTGACTATTCTGTTTACAAACAAAATGCAGTAATTTCATTCTAGAATAGAAGAAAATTTTATTTGGGTGATGCTTAGTCCTATCATGACTTAAATTATAGCATACTAATTATAGCATAAACATTATACCATAGATTTAACAATATTAAGCACTAATATTGAATCTATTGATACAGTATAGGAAGCATAATGAGAGAGAACTTCTACAATTATAATCCTCATGTCTGTAACTGATCATGAGTATAGCTGGTATTTAGAACTGCTTTCACTTACTATTCATTCTGGGTTCTTTCAGCCTTCAGCAAGCGCTTCAGCAGGTCTTGTTTCTTTCCATGGTGGAGTGACCCACATTGTCATTCCTGAAGGTTTTAGACCAGTGGTTCTCAACCTGTGGGCTGCGACCCCAGTGGGGGTCGAAAGCCCAAAACACAGGGATCGCCTAAAGCCATCGGAAAATACATAATGCATATCAGGTATTTACATTCCGAATCATAACTGTAGCAAAATTACAGTTTTTTTTTTTTTTTTTTTTGTGGGACCAGGGTTCGAACTCACGACCTTGCACTTGCCCAGCAGGCACTTGTGCCTCGGAGCTATCTCCCCAGCCCCAAAATTACAGTTTTGAAGTAGCCACCAAAATTATTTTTTGGTTTGGGATCACCACAACATGAGGTACTGTATTGTGGGGTCACGGCATTAGAAAGGTTAAGAATCACCGTATTTAGACTATTTATTATCCTGCTTGTATTGGGTTGTTGTAGTTTCTATTTGATCTTACTAACAGGGCATGGTAACATGAAGGGATTACTTTTTTCCTTTCTCCTATTGTGGAGAAATAGTTCAATTTTCCCTTGATAGTATGGGTCACTCATACCTGCCAACATCATAAATTTTTTTTAAGCTTGTTTTCTCAGGAATGAGAAAACCAAAATGACTAAGATGAAAATCTTAGTTTTTGGTTCAGTGTTGTCATTGCTGTACTTCCTGGTACAAACCTTATGTCCTCTGGAACTAATACTTCTAAGCTAACAAACCATAAGGCTGTGAGAACAGGAAGCAAAAAATGATGAGTGGTACCATTCCCACTCCCACCCATTGATTCTTGGACCTCTGAATTCTTCCTATGGGAGACAATACTCTGTAGTGGATGCTGAGTCAAATAATATATAGCTATTTGAAGAACATTTTCCCATCCTGAAAGCTCTTACCACTAGCTGGCTCTGTACCTCTGATATTAAAGACTATTCCAACTTTCTTTTTTTTTTTTTTTTTTTGTCTTTTTGAGACAGGGTCTCACTATGCAGTTCAGGCTGGCCTTGAGCTCACTTTCGTAGCCCAGGCTGGTCTCGAACTTGCACCGATCCTTCTGCCTCAGCCTCCCAAGTGCTGGGATTACAGCAACTTTCTAACAATACAGCTGCTTCTCTGTGAGGAATGCTAGGCAAGAATTCTCTGGTATCACAAACAGAACAAAAGAAGATACAAATTCTTAGAAGTGTCCCAGAAAGGCAAACTTCTGCATAAGGGTGTATAGCTAGAAGACACAACCAAGCAAGCAAGAAAGCAAGCAAGCACATAAAGTAGGCAGTCTCCCGGCCTTCTATCTGTGATATGAAATTGTCACTGCTGTGCTCTGTTGGTGGGAGTGTGGCCTTAAATCTAACCTGAATGCCTAGTTTGATGACCATGGTTGATAGGAAGAATGAGTTCTATGATCTGAGAAAGTCCTTTGTTACAAGGTTTTATGGGATGTAAGCAAATGTACAGCTCTTTATCTCAAGTTTTTAAGGAATGATGAAATAAACACATGTACATTTTATGAAAATATAATTTTTTATTTTACTTTTTCAAATTTTTACTTTTTTTGTGGTGGTACCAGGGATTGAACTCAGGACCTTGCACCTGCCAGGCAAGCACTTATTCTGCTGAGCTATCACCCCAGGCCCCTTATTTTTTATTTTATTTTTTTATTTTTATTTATTTATTTTTTTATTCTTGTTTCAGAACCTTTGTTTGTTTATTCACTCATTTTTTTTTATGGCTGGCTCAGCCTGCCCCGAGGGCAGGGCTGGCGCAGCATATGGTGCCGGGGATCGAACCACGGTCCCTGAAGCCACCCAAGCTTCCCCAAGCAGGCGCTTTAGACCACTGAGCCATCCTGCCGGGCCGGCCCCTTATTTTTTAAATAATACAAAATAGCAATAAAAAAACTTCAGTGTTAGAAGCAATACAAAATTTCATTAAACAAATAATAGGAATTCAACACTATTGAATAGAGCTCTGTGACACATTCTGGATGGAGATCAGGGATAGATGAGCTTGGAACCTGAAATGGATATTCTGGTTTTTGCTCTGCCTGTGCTGACCAGTGGATCTTCAAGGATGGCTGAAGGGAAGGTGCCAAATCTTGGCCTCCAGAGCCTTTCTGGTGAGAAATTCATCATCTCACAAGCAATATCCTCAGCTGATAAGCCCTTTCTCCAGAGTCTTCAAACCTGGCATTTAGGGTTTCCCTACATAGGCCAGGTAAGGCTGCAGTTACCTGATTATACAATCAGGTCTATGTAGACAGCAGGACTTGCCCACTTAACCCACACTGTTGTGGAAACATGAGCCAGAATTTTACAGAAGAGCTGGGTGTGTCTCCCTTTGCAGGGCTTTTTTTGAGGGGTGGGGTGGGAGATTGGTGGCTTGGTTTGTAATTTTTTTTTAAAAGGACATCATAGACTGGCATCAGAATTTGACTCACCTGCCATGCAGGACAGTGTGACATGGGAGAAGAAAAACCACCAGAGCCATTTCTTCTTCACAGAAAAGATGGGACTTGGGTCTTAGAAATTCATTCATGAAAGATAAATTGAATGTAGAGAAAATAGGAGTCATAAGGGCACAAATGAAGGGGAACTACAACCATTTTTTGTTTGTGTGTTTAACCCTATGGGCTAAATGTAACTTGAAGATTTTGGGTAAATTGGGACAAGAAAAGAAATACCATGCTCTGAAGTGGGTTAAAGCAGTGATGTTTAAAACAAAGAAAGCAGAACTAGAATATCTGAAAATTTTAATCCTTTTTTTTACAGGTTACTAGATAACTTTTGATTAAGAAAACTGTAGAAAGTAACTGCCACAAGCGAATGCCAGGTGGTGGCACGTGTCAATTTTCCAGAGTCCTGCTTCTCAGGATTCTGAATGCGCTGCTTGGGGTCTCTGCTCACACTTTCTGGAATCATTTATGGCAGATTTTTGTCCACAGGTCGCTTTTCCCCATATTTCTTTGTAAACTCTTCAGCATTCTTGCAGATTTTTTTTTACAGTCCTTAAGAGTATTCTTCAGCTAGGTCAGCCCAGAGCTGGTGCTCAGGCTGGGGTCATTCATCAGTGCTGTGAGGGACTGGATTACTTGGTCGGTCTTTGGTTGCTGGCTTTCAGTTTTCAGCACTAATTACTGGCAGGCAAACTTGCCCTTTTTCATCAATGTTTGGGTGATAGATCTTTGTTTTAAATGTGATCCTCAGTGTTTTGAATGGATACTCTGCTGGAAAGTTGATTTCAATTCTAAAGACCCCTTTATCATATGGAGTACAGGCCAGTTTTCCTAATGAACATAGACTGGTTCATCCAGTGTGGAAATTCCTAAAAAAAAAAAAATAATAAAATAAAAAAAGTGGAATAGAGATACCATTGGATCTAGCTACTCCTTTTTTAGGTATCTTCTGAAAAGAATTAAAAGCATCATACCAGAATGATATATGCACTCATGTTTACAGCAACACAGCTTGTAATACCTAAACTCGCAAACAGCTCAAATGCCCATCATCCAATGAATGTTCAAAAAGATGTGATTTTTATTTTAATACAAATAAATAAAATTTGTATTGCACAAAGCAGAATAAAGTTTGTACAAGAAGGATAAAGTTTAGACATTTCTAGGTAAATGGATATACCTTGACAGCATAACCAGAGGTGAAATAAATAAAAAAATGTATAAATATCATATTGTCTCTCTGCTGTTAGAAAGTGAAAATACAAATAAGGACCAAAATGTGTAAGAGATATTGTGAAATATAAATAAATTGTTTAAAAGGGAAGGTGAACTAGGGTGAAAGGAGGGGACTTGTGAGGAGGGGGAAAAATGTGAAAAGGAAGATAAGGGATAAAGTAAAAAGGGGAAGAGGGATTGAGGTGAGGGGAGGGGAATGGGAAAACATGAGGAATCGAATAAGGTTCAAATTTTCTATGATGATTGCCATCATTATGTATATTTATATGGTACCAATAAATTTAATTTAAAAATCTAGTGAAAACTTTTTTTTTTAAAGAATTTTTTATTTTATTTATTTATTTGTTTCTTGTTTCAGAACCTTTATTTGTTTATTCACTCATTTCCATGGCCGGCTCAGCCTGCCCCGAGGGCAGGGCTGGCGCAGCATGTGGCGCCGGGGATCGAACCGAGGTCCCTGAAGCCACCCAAGCCTTCCCAAGCAGGTGCTTTAGACCACTGAGCCATCCCGCCAGGCCTCTAGTGAAAACTTTTAAGTTTCCATGTATTTAACTTTTGGAAACACTATGGCTAATCAATGTCCTGCTTATTGACCAATGCCATAGGTCTACCTGTGTCATACAATTTTTTTTTCAGTATGTACAAGTGACACATAGTGCCAATTTTATTTGCAGATAGAGTATTCAAGTTTATAAGTTACACCTTTGCCAACCTTGGCCAGATGTTGAGCTAATGCACAATTTAGCTGTGCTAGAGTGCTGATGTTAGTATGATGTGATATGGCATGCTTGTTCTTGATAGTCATTTGCTTTGTTAGCCCACGACTGACCACTACTATATTCTTAACCAGGTGATTCATTAAAGGAAAAAGAGACTCTTCAGTGTACAAGAAGTAATGCTGCAGAGTTGGTGTCCATTCACCATTATTAAGAATTTTCTGTGCTAAGCAAAAAGCTCCTGCTGCAATTTGAGGAGAAAAGTGCACCATATTGTAGTCTAACATAGACAGTTCCATCAGGTATTTGGCCAATGTCTGTTGCTCAACATCCACCTCTCCAATCTTCGATGCTCTATGAAGAAAATGCAGGGGGAGCGGGTGGCCCAGACCAAAGTTTAACACGCTTAGGATCTTCATTTCCATCTGCCTGATCTGGTGCTTAGTATAAGTGTTGTTAGTCATATAGGCAAAGTCCCTGATTTTGGGAGGTCACATTTCTTCATATTTGCTTGTGATGAACATGGCAGTGACTCCTGACCAGCTGCAGCATCTTCTTAGGCACACAATTATTCTGCATGAACTGATCAGTAATGGTAACAGTCATGTACATGGTCTTCTGCAGCAATCTGAATTTCATATGAATCTGTACTAGCCAGTCAATGAGAATGGCTCTCATGTTTCCAGTGATTTCATGACCCTATAGGTATTTTGTTCTGACTACCTGCTCTTCCTCAAGTTGTTGAAGATAAGCATAGATATCTTTTACATATTCACTACAGAGGTTTGGATCTACTCCATCTTCCACATCCATGTCATTCACAACCAGAATGTCATCAGAGAAAGCCTAACACAGATCTTCTTTGGCAGGGGCACACCTAGAGATCTTCATGGGGCTTGGAGAGGGAGGATCAACCAAAATGGGTTTAGGAGAAAGTTTTTCTTCCTTAGCAGACACAAGCTCAGGCTCTGGCACAACACAGGCACTTTTTCCAGATGTCTCTGTAGTTGTTTTAGCACTATTCCAGTTGTTAAAGTTTTTTCTTCCTTTAATGGGGTGCTCTGGCTTGCAGCTGCTCACTGACTTTGCTACCAATGTCTCTGAGAGTTGTTCTTGGCCTCAGACATGGCTTTGAGGGGGCTGCAGTAGTGCCATACTGACTGTGACCTTATTTTCAGCACTAATTTTCATGTTTTTGGGTGACTTTGAGCACCACGTCTTCCTCTTCACTGGACAGCAGCAGAATACCCAAACCCAGGAGAAGCTGGGCATGCACCCACTAGAGATCAACAGCCATTCCTCCTCAGCATGCCCAGTGTCATGCCATTCTAATTACTGTCCTGCTTCTGCTATTTATCATGATAATTTCAAGTATTGCTACTTGACTTCCACCAGTCTAGGATCCAATCAAGCCCATTGCCCTTAAGTTTCCTCATTGAGTAATTCTGGCTCCCAGTGTAAGGTCTGGCATGTAGAAAAGAGCAATAATAGCTTTGAAGGGACACTGGTTCTCTCTTCTTGAATCTGTTTCTGCAAGAGTTAGTGAAGACATGGCAAATGCACTCTAGTGCTTCCATTTCTCTAAGTCTCTGAATCCCTTCATCATAGTGGGCCTTCTTTTCATCCATATTTCTCCTAACCAGCCAAATAAACTATTAACACTCCCACAACTTGCAACATTAAATTCAGAGCCCTGCTTAATGGGTCCATATTGACAAATGCAGCCTGAGTGTATGCTTTTGCCACCATTTTTCTACACCTATAAAATGCATTTCCACACTCTTCAGGCTTCTGTTGATAAAGAGAGAGCTCAAGAAGTTCTTTGGGAGAATATTGGATGTTCTCCTGGATTGCACTGTGTATCTTACTCTTTGGAGCCTTTTAAAATTTGAGCCTGGTTTTACGCTACAGCAAGAGTGTGGTGAAGGTTGGTCCAGAGGAGTGTTAGTATTATCATGATTGACCAACCCAGCATTAGTTTTCTCATCTGTATTAGAAGAGGCCAACAACAGAGGAGATGAGGTTGGAGATATCTCTGCCATTATGGGTCAGGAAATATCTTCATTTGAAGGTCAATCTTATTAGCATTTAGAAGCTCAATATCCTCAGCCTCATCAGGATCCTCCTACATGTCTATCCCAGGACCCAATTCTTTTCCAATAAGTACCCTCATCTTTGCTTCAGTTACCCTTCAAAATTGAGCATTAAATTTATGTTATGTTGTATTCCAGCCAGTCAAATTATGAAAGCTTGTATCTGAGTTTTTGCACTCTCAGCTTAGCACTTGGAAGAGAGGATTTTCTTTTAAGAAGCAGTTAGGGGGCTTGGGAGATAGTTCAGTGGCTTAAGTCTATGTGGCAAGTGCAAGGTCCCTAGTTCAATAGTAAGGGAGGTGCTCTTAGAAAACTTTAAATTCTTTATGTATATCTAGAGCTGGGAATTTGAAAATGTTTTTGAATTTGAATTTTTGTGCTCCTATTTTCTTTTACTAATTGCCATGCCTATACAACTTTACATTTCTTGTAGATATTTTCTGCTCATAGGTTTTTTTTCACTAGTTTGTTCAGAGATGCTAAGACAAACCATCCAGCATCATATCTCCCACTTGGTCCAGGATATTTAAAGTATAATATATAGAATCACTAAATTTGTCACATCTTCCAAGTGGTGAATTAGGGCAATCAAATGGATGTACATCGAGTATTTCTTTTTTTTTTTGTGGGGGGGACTAGGGTTTGAACTCACAACCTTGCACTTGCCAGGCAGGTACTTGTGCCACAGAGCTATCTCCCTGGCCCCTGTACCTTGAGTATTACTCTAAACAGTTTACGCCAAAGACTATCAGTGTTCCCTACAGAAGTAGAAGGAAACACCATGTTATCTTCAGGTCTCATTAGATAACCAATTCCATTAAAGCTATTTTATATTTCTATGGTGGCCATGTCTGCCACCAAAATCTGTATCAGTCAATGCTTGCTAGAAATATTGAATTAATTCAAAATATATAAATATATAAGAATTTACAAGATTGGGTTACAATGGCTGCCCACAGAGTCAAGTGTCAAAAAGTACTAAAGGGTTATGTGCTTGCTAGAGATCTGAGGGATCAAGTTGAAGGTTTGGAGCTCCCCGTACTGTCCCATGCATTTGTATCAGGAGGCTGTATCGGTAGGCTGAATGGTCTACATTTAAAGCCACTAGCCAGTGGCCAAGTTGTAGCTGAAGACTGGAGCTCCTGAAGAGAAAGTGAACTTTCCTTGTTTGCTTCTTTTTATTAGCTTTAGGTAGCAAGCCTACTGGTTGCTGTAGTAAATCCTTTCAGCCACATCCCAGAATTATGGTGATTCAGTTTAGTTGAGTCTTTTTCACTAAAGTTTACACAATTGGTTAACGACCATGAGATAGATACAGGAATCTTGGCTATGTTTAGGTGTTTTTTTTTTCCCCAAGTTTTCCATTTATTAGAGTACAGGTTCTTAAAGTAGTTACTAATAATATTTGGATTTCTTCTGTTTCCAATATGATTTCATCTTTTTCATTTCTGATTACATCAATTAGGTCTTTTCTCTGCTAAGATTTCTTATTTTATTTATTCTTTCAAAGAACCACCTCTTGAATTCATTAATTTTTTGAATTGCTTTCAGTCTCCATTTCACTAATTTGTACTCTGATTTTTCTTCCTCATATTAGCTTTATATTTGTATTATTTCTGGTTTTGTAGGACACTGAAGTGAATCATTATGTTATTTATTTGAGCTCACTTGCTTTTATGATGTGAGCATCCACAGCTATAAAAACATCTCTGGGGACCACTTTCACAGTGTCCCATAGTTTGTGGTACATTGTGCTGGCATTATTGTTTGATTTTTAGGATCTAATTTATTTATTTCTTATATAACATTGATTATTCAAGAGAGTATTTAATTTCTATACGGTTGCACAATTTCTGTGTTTTCTTTTGCCATTGATTTCTGTTTCATTGCACTTTAATTGAATATATATATATATATATATATATATATATATATATATAATTTCCATTCATTTGAATGTGCATAAGCATGGCTTATGGGCTAGTGCAGTGGTGGCAAAACTATGGTTATACATGTTGCAGGGTGATTGTTATAATTGTAAGCTCTAAAAGGTTCGCCATCACTGGGCTAGTATGTAGTCCATTTTGATGAAAGTCTCATGTGCCACTGAGAAAAACTACTTGTTCAGCTGTGCTTGACTGGAGCACTCCGTTGATATCTTTTAAGTCCATTTGTTTGCAGCTTTTGTTAAACTCTGATATTTCTTGTTTGATTCTTTTTTTGTTTAATTGAATTGTCTGTGACAGTGGGGGCATTGAGGTTCTTTCTTATAATTCTGTTAGTGTTCATCAAATTTATAAATGTCCCATAGTGTTTGATATTGGGTATACCATTATTTGGGATATATGTATATGTATATATATATATATATATATATATATATATATATATATGTATAATCTTTTGATATTGAATTGTCCTCTTAACAGATATGTTAGAGACAGGGTTTCTTTTCTTTTTTTATTGTCTTTTTGAGACAAGATTTCATTATGCAGTTCATTCTGGCCTTGAGCTCACTTTTGTAGCCCAGGCTGGTCTTGAACTTGCACCAATCCTCCTGCCTCAGCCTCCTAAGTGCTGGGATTATAGGCGTGTACCAGCATTAACAGATATGTTTAGATCTTTGCATTTTCTGGCCAGTTTTGGTTTGAAATCTACTTGTTTGAAATTATGACAGCTCAGGTACTGTATATAGCTTTGAGTTATAATCTGCATTTTCCATTTAAAAGAATTTTATTTTTTGATCCACTTTGTCTTTTGATTGGGAAAGTTGAGACCATTCACATTGAGTGATGTGACTGAAAATTATTGCTTTATTCCTGTCATTGCATTATTTCTGTGTTCATGATTGTTTTTAACTTTTCTCCTTAATTATTCTCCATGAGTGTGGTGTATTCATTTTATTAAATGTTCTTTGCACTGGTGGCTTGTTTGTTTCTAAGATATCCTTTTGAGTTTATTTGTTGCACTGACTTGGTGGTCATGGACTTTTTTTGTATGTGTGCAGGGTCTCACTATGTAGACTCGTAGTGATCCTCCTGATTTCTGCCTCCCTAGTGCTGGGATTCCAGGTATATGCCACCACACCTGGACTCCACTACCTGCTCAGTGTACCCAAGGGTGGGGCTGGCGTGGCATGCATTGCCAGGGATCGAACCCTGGCCCCTGCGTTTACCTAAGCAAGCACTTAGTCTGCTGAGCTATACTGCTGACCCTGGTCATGGATTTCTTGATGAGCTCTTTTACCAGCAATTTGGAAATGATTTTTTGGATATATAATTTGTGTTCAGAAGTTGTTATCCTTTAGGACTTGAGATAATTCACTTTCAGCCCTCCTAGCTTTTCAGGTTTGCATTACAACTGATGTAATTCAAATAAGTGATGCTTTTTTTTTCAATTCCTTTTGAGATTCTGTCTGCATGTTGAGCTTCTGGGATTTTGATTATGATATGACATGGACAGGGTCTGTTTTGATAATGGCTATTTAATGTTCTATATGTCTCATTGTATACTTAAGTTTCCCTTTATATTTGTGAAATTTTTTTACTATGATTTCTGTAAATTGGCTTTTTATGTCCTTTTTACAATCTTATTTTTTAAAGTTTCAGTTAATCATAGATTAGTATTCTTTGCATTAGCTAGCAGCTGTTGCATCCATTTTCATGCTGTGGTCTCTTGTTCTTAAGGTATCTCTGAGTAACTGCTTTTGAAAATATCCCTATCTTCTCATGCTGATACAGCCCCCTCACTCTGATTCCTTCTGATGTGCACAATTTCAATCTAACTTTTTTTTTTTTTAATCTCCTGGATTTCTGTTTGGAAACTTTTCACAGATGCTATTTGCTAAATGGTCACTCATTGTTTGTTTCACTCAAGTAGCTCTTTATGTTTTAATTTTTTTATTTTGTGTCTTTTTGAGACAGGGTCTTACTGTGTAGTTCGGGCTGGCCTTGAGCTCACTTTTTGTAGCCCAGGCTGGTCTCAATTTCACTGATCCTCCTGCCTCAGCCTCCCAAGTGCTGGGATTATAGGCATGCACCACCATGCCTGGCCTCAAGTAGCTCTTTAATAATATCTTCTGTAAACTCTGATATTTTTGTTTATACTATACAATAGCTGTTTATTTATATCTTCTGTGGGGTTGCTGAGCACCTTATCAAGCTGTTTTGATTTTATTATTTTTTAATCATGTATTTATTTATTTGGTACAAGAACTTACTACACAGCTCTGACTCTTAGTGATCCTCCTGTACTAGGATTACAGGCATGTACCACCATGCCCCATTTCCATGGCCAGTAAGGTGCCTGGCTTCTGAGTCAGGCATGGCGTGAGATTCTGGGGATCAAGCCCAGGACCTTCTGCTTGCAGGTAGACACTTAGACCACTGAGCTATCTCTCCAGGCCATAAATATGTTTTTAATCTCTTGTGATGTTCACTTAAATAACTCAGCTGTGTGTTTTTTGTTTTTTTCCTCTCTTGATTCACCATAAATGTGCTATAAAGGTTGGTAGGAATTTTAGCAGGTATTTTGTTGTCTTGTCTCCTCATGTTTTTATAGTTTTGTGCTTAGGTCTATTGTCACTTATAGCGTAAGATTTCATTGCTGTTATGGAGATCTCTTTAGTTAGTCTGCTTTTTAATGATACACTTAAGTATGTCTAAATATAGTTCTTTACCACTGTTCCAAGATCTGACCACCTCTGTTAATTTGCGAGGGGGAACGTAGTATATTTGGCCCAGCACCCAGTTCTCTGGAAACAGTATTACAAGTGTAATACAATAGTATTACTAGTGTCACAAATACAATCTGTGGAAAAATAAACAAAAAAACCAAATACCATCTGTGTATTGGCATACAGAGAAAACCATTAACAGCAGCAAAAATGTGAACCAGGCAATATCAAGTAAGTCACTAGTAGTAAATTATCTAAGACAAACTGGATATTGAGATACCATGAGAATAATTATTATACCATCTTCAGCCTTAGAAAAGCAATTATAATTACAATATAAATATTAAGACAAAGCAAATGTTAATATGCTACAAATATTTACTATGATAACTATATATCTACTAATAATAGAAAAGCATTCAACAGTAAACATAGTTAACTATCTAAACGTTAATAAAGCCTAATGGTTATACTATTGAAGATATAGGGGTTGTAAATGGGACAATAAGAAAGCAGTCCAAAAAATTAACAGTGGGAGATGAAAAGGAAAAGAGAAAAGTGAGGCACTTATCTTATTAAAGAATAAAGGGATATTTATTTGTAGCATTAAATAAAGGTAACTAAAGAAACTAAAGAAGAAATAAAAGATAAAAAAGGGAGAAAAAATATGGAGAATAAAAACAAAAAATTAAAAAGGAAAAAGAAAAGCAGAGTAAGAAAAGAATAAAACAAGGACAAGGGAAAAAATCACCCAACCCAAATGAACAAGTAAAGAAAAAAAGGGAAAGAGAAAAATGAAAAAAAATGAATACAAAGACAAAAAAATTCTCTGTATTTTTGAATGAGTGGTTTCCTCCAAGCATGTGTGGTTTTGAGGTGTAGCAAGTCCTCATTTCTGTGTGGATTTGTGGGGTGCACTTCCCATTCCAGCTGATATAGTTTTTGTCTAGTTGTCCCCCAAATTGTCATGCAACCATGAGGTGTCTTCTAGAGTTTGTAATTAACTCATGATCCATTAGGATTTTGGGTGTGAATACTACAACCAGCCTGGGGTGGGTAGCCTGAATGCGACTTAAGGGAGACAGACTTGCTCTCTGTTGTCATTGTTGATGCTACTGCTGTCCTCCATTTTGCTCTCTTGCTCTTTGCTGCCACCATGAAAGGTTGCTGTCTGCCATGTGCCACACTGCCTTGGTACCAGCTGAATAGGGACTGAAACCACCAGTAACTGTGAGCTAAATAAATTTTTCCTTCCTTCATTTTGAGTGTTGGACATTTGTCCCAGCAATGAAAGAACAGTAACTGAGATACTAGGGATGCCTGGAAAATTTTTTCATATATTTAGTCATCATTTGTATTTTTGAGAAGTTTTTGTTTATTTTTGTTACCTTTTTTTTTTTACTCCTTCCTCATGGTAGTAGATAAGGAAAGCAGTCAGATCTCAGATCTGTGTTGAATGTAGGAGAAAGGCAAATTCTATTTGCTCAGTGATAACATTTTCTGATCTAGTTAGGTCTGAACACAACTCCAGCTGGGTCTGCCTTATCACAGGGAAGGCATGAACTCCCAGCCTGCACTTTAACTATCTAGGTTGTCTTTTTCTAACCTGATCTTTACCCCACACTGCTTCCTTTGCTATCTCACCCTGTCTGTGGGGGAGTAACATCATGATCCCTGAAGTGAAGCTGTTTTTCAGTTTTTCTGAGTTCAAAATTTAAATAATCAGTCCCTTATTACAATGACACCTGATTAAGCTCTCTGGTGAAAAGGCAGGTGCCTGCACTGGAAATCCTCTCCTGCTATTTGTTGGTAGTGGAAGGAGTCCTCTTAAAGTAAAACCTCATGCTGTTTTTGTAATTTGCAACAGCCATGGGATCTACTACCTTTTCTCCTTGGATCTCTCAGCCCTGGATACTCTCCTTATTTCTAGGGAATGAAATATGAGTATTCCTTATAAACCATGAGCTTGGGAGACAGCCAGATGGTTTCCTTTTTTTCTTGGTTGGAGACTATCTTTCGAACTTCTCCATAGCTTCTAGTTTTTCCTGTTAGTGCCTTCATTCCCAGCAATATACTTACCTTTCATCTCTACCAAACTGTTATTTTCCATGATTTAGATATTACGAAATGTGTTGTTTTAGACACGAGTGTGCATGTACTGTGATGTGTTTTGCTCTTGCGGAAAAAAATACCTAGAAGGAGGATAGCTGTGATGAATGAAATTACTACTTTAGTTTAAAAAAGTCCATACTTATTTTCATAGTGATGTACTAGTTTACATTCTCATGGACAATGTAGAAAACATACTTTTCCCCTCTAGCCTCACCAGCACTTGCTGTTCTTTGATTTCTTGGTGATAACCATTTCTTATGGAGTAAGATAGAGTTTTACTGTTTTAATTTGTATTTTTCCCTAGAGAAGAGATGTTGAAAATTTTTTTCACATATTTATTCATCATTTATACTTCTGAGAAGTTTTTATTTCTGTTACCTAATTTTTGATTGCATCTTTCATTTTTGGGGAGTCTAATTTTTTGTTTGTTTGTTTGTTTGTTTGAGTTCCTGGTGTCCTCCTCCATTCTAATGATCCTCAGGTCTGTTTTGGTACTGGTGTCATTGTATTTTTTTTTTTTTTTTTTTTTTTTTTTTTTTTTTTTTT
>PVJA010045424.1:0-15627 GCA_004027025.1 Myocastor coypus
AAAAAAAAAAAAAAAAAAAAAAAAAAAAAAAAAAAAAAAAACCTAAGCCCTTGTGTATGTTAATAAGCAAGTGGTCTAGCTGGGCGTGGTGGTGCACACCTGTAATCCCAGCACTTGGGAGGCTGAGGCAAGAGGATCAGTGCGAGTTTGAGACCAGCCTGGACTGAAAAAAAAAAAGAAAAAGCAAGTGGTCTACCAAAAGGCTTCACCTAGCTTGTGACTTGGCTCTCAGGGTTTTTCTTTCTTTTCTTTTTTTTTTTTTGTGGGACTGGGGTTTGAACTCACAACCTTGCACTTGCCAGGCAGGTACTTGTGCCATGGAGCTATCTCTCTGGCCCCAGGGTTTTTTTTTTTTTTTTTTTTTTTTTTAACAATAATGTTGAAGAATAAAAGTTTCAGGGTCACCCCCTCCCTTTTCCATTAAGCAGCTGTTTTGACTTGTGTCTAAGTGTCCCCCCACAAAGCCTCATGAGCAAATAGATGGGTCTTTTTCTGAGATGATTAAATCTAGAGTTTGTGGTGTTGAAATTAAAGATGTGTGAAAACTAAATCAGTTCACTGATTGATTTATTTAGCGTTGCCCTAATCCTAGTAGCCTACAGTATAAAAAGGGCAGAAAAAACTATTAGGTTCTCCTCTTTTGTTGTTTTGGTGTCATGGCCACCTGAAATACTGCCTTTCTGTCATGTGGCACCCTATCCACTGATTATGGATGATACCTCTACAAACTGTGAGTTAAATAAACCTTTTATCCCTTACCTTGTAGGTGTTGGATATTTTTTGTCAACAATAAGCGAGAAGTATCTAAGAATGTGACATCCTCATCCTGTTTTTGGATTTATTATGATACTGGGGATTAAAACCAGGGCCTTGTGCATGATAGGTGAGCGCCTTACCACTGAGCTACATTGCATAGCTGTATGTTGCTCTGTTCTTTGCTCCAAATGCTGGGATGATAGGTGTGTAACACCACACCAGGCATTGTATTTTTTTCAGGCATCATTTTTTAAAAAATCCTTTGTGTGTTTATTTGCTGCAGGGTTGCTATGCAGCTTGGGCAGCTGAGACTTATAGTGATCCTCCTGTCTTAACCTCCCTAGCTCTGGGATTACAGATGTGTGCCACCACACCCAGCTTTGATGGCTGGTTTGGAAATGGCTGGCATGATATGCAGTACTGGAGGATTGAACCTGGGTCCTTGTGCTTGTTAGGCAGGTGCTTTGACTGCTGAGCTATGTACCCAGCCGCTGGCTGGCTGGCTGGCTGGCTGACTTTTTCTGTCGCTGTCCCTGTCCCTGTCCCTGTCCCTTTTCTTTCACAGGATGGGGCTTGAACTCATGACCTTGCACTTGCCAGGCAGGCATTTGTGCCATGGAGCTATCTCCTTAGCCCTGTTGCATCACTTATTTTGAAACAAGACCTTGTTAAGTTGTGAGTTTGAACCGTGATCTGAAAAACAAAACAAAAAGACCTTATTAAGTTGTTACTTTGCCCATCTTTGGCTTGCTGTTATATTTGTGATCTTGCATGAGGCCTTCACAGTATCTGGATTGTAGTCTGTACCACCAGGGACTATTGCACCGATCCTCCTGCCTCAGCCTCCCAAGTGCTGGGATTACAGTTGTGTGCCACTGTCCAGCAGTTTCCATCCAACTATTTGACATTGTGAATAAAGTGACTGTTTCTATGCAAAGCTTCTTGTGAACATTATGCTTACATTATAAAACATTTTATATTTTATGAAGTTTATTGAAAATCTGATTGATTGGCATGGTAGTATACACCAGTATTCCCACCATTTAGGAGAGTGAGTCAAGAAAGTTGCCATGATTTTAAGGCCAGCTTGGGTTACATATTTCAAGGTTAGCCTGATCTACATAGTCCCAAGAAAGAAAATACAACTTTTACTTTTTTAATCAAAATTAGAAATATAGAGTAAAATTGGAGATAAGAATGTTGTTTGCTTCTTTTTTGTTCGTGGGACTGGTATTTGAACTCTCAATCTTGCACTTGCCAGGCAGGCACTTGTGCCATGGAGCTATCTGTCCAGTGGAGTTGGGAATGTTGTATGCTATCAGTCCCAGCCAAAAGAAGCGAGAAATGAGAAGACCCAAATTAAAATAACTTCAAAGGTCTCACTAAGATTAGTCTATTTAGTCCAGAGCCACCAAAACTTCTCACATTTATTGAGGGTTACTTACAGGCTAAGGAATGTGCATAACTAATTTTGCATAAGGAAGCTGTTATTTACATCCCCCTTAGGCACTCACCAAAACTTAAGTTGGTACCAGGGATAGAACTCAGGACCCTGCGCTTGCTGGGCAAGCACTTACTCCATTGAGCTATCTCCCTGGCCCCAAAAACTTAAGTTACATATCACTAGTTGGTAACTTCCCAGGTAAAGGAACAAACAACAGACAGGGCATAGGGATATTGTTATTCTGTCTCTAGCTCACCAGAATTACAAGAGGACAGTTTCCTTAGGCTCTTTTCTTTGTTCCTTGCTCCCTGACAGCAGTAAGCTTCTGACTCATATCACTACAAAATGTAGCTCTGTGATGAAGTGCTTGCCTAATTTGCATAAGGCCCTAGGTTCATTTCCCAAAATTCACAAACAGTAAAACAATCAGTATTTTTTCCTATTGATCATGTCGTAAGCTTTGAAATCAGATAGTATAAATCATGCCATATTTTTCTCCAAGTATATGGTTTTTAAGTAATCTTATTTCCTTGGCTTTGGATTTTTCTCCATTTCTTTCTTTGTGTCTTTTGGGATTGAACATAAGATGAGTTATATTCCTAGCCTTTTTTTTTGAAAGGGTAGGCTGGCCTTGAATTTGATATCCTCTTGCCTCAGCCTCTCAAGTAGCAGGTTGTAGGTACATGCCACCTCACCCACCTGTTTTTCTTTGTTTTGTTTTTGTTTTTTGAAATAGGGCCTTGCTATGTAGTTCTGGCTGGTCTTGAACTATGTAAGTCAAGGCAGTCCTGCCTCAACCTCCTGAATGCTGGTACTACAGGTATGTACCATCAAACCTGGCTAGTGTTTCTCTTCAAAAATTTTCGGTGATTATGAATTCTTTGTATTTCTTTATTGTGTGGTATTACCAGCTGTTGTTTTTTGAGACAGGGTCTTGCTGTGTAGTTCAGGCTAGCCTTAAACTCACTATGTGGCTCATGCTGGCTTTGAACCCTTGGTGTTCTTCCTGCCTTAGCTTCTTGAGTGCTGGAATTAAGGTGTGTGCCACCAAGTCTGGCTTTTTTTTTTTTTTTTTAGCATTTTGAAACAGATTCTTGTTTTGTGACTAGGGCTAGAGTCCAGTTTGCACTTCTCCAGTCTCAGCTTCCCAAGTAGCTGGGATTACAGGTATATACTCAAGACTGGCTTTAACTCTGTGTGTGTGCGTGTGTGTGTGTGTGTGTGTGTGTGTGTGTGTGTGTGTGTCTGTGTCTGTCTGTCCGCATGTGCATCTGTTTACTAGTGATTGAACTGAGGAGGAGCTCGTGCATGTTAGGCAAGTGTTCTGCCACTGAATTATATTCCCTCCCTCCCTCTCCCTTCTTTTCTTCCTTTTTTTTTTTGAGACAAAGTCTCTATGCAGTTCAGGCAGGCCTTGAGCTCACTTTTGTAGCCCAGGCTGGTGTCAAACTCACGCTGATCCTCCTGCCTCAGCCTGCTAAATGCTAGGATTATAGGCATGTGCCACCACACCCAGCTTCCCTTTTTTGATGTAATAAGTAAGTTGATAAATATTATATATATAATGTTTTGTTATTCTTTGTAGTTACACATTTTTTTTTAAAGCTCTAAATAATTCTCTTTATTTTTCTTGTATGAAAACATCATATTGCCCTGGTATGGTGGTGCATGCCTGTAGTCTCAGCAACTTGGAAGGTGAGGCAGGCAGATTGCCATGAGGTCAAGGCCAACCTGAGCTACATAGTGAGTTCAAGGCCATCCTGAAGTATATAATGAGACCATGTCTCAAATAACCAAAACCAAAAAAATCATCATATAAAAGCCACAGTTGAGGCCTGGGTTTTCTGCTCAAAGCCTCTGGTGTTCACTTTTCTGAGATGGGAAAGTTGTGATAGAGCTACTTGGTTTGCATGGTCTTTTCTTCAGAAGTTAGGGATAAGGGGCGAGATAGCTGTAGGTTTTAGGGATTGCATCATAAATGGCATTGATGAAGCTGTTCAGTGGGTCAGTGGTCAGTACAGCTAAGGTGTTAGTAGTTGTTGATAGTGGCCATATTGGCAATTTAATGGGTTTGGGCTCAGATGTTCTAGAGCCTCTTGGTTGGGGATGAGGTACTACTAGCACAGAATAACCTCTTTTGTACTATAACTTTTTTTTTGTCTTTTTGAGACAGGGTCTTGTTATGCAGTTGAGGCTGACCTTGAGCTCACTTTTGTAGCCCAGGTTGGTCTCGAACTTGCACCGATCCGCCTGCCTCAGCCTCCTGAGTGCTGGGATTACAGAGTGCTGGGATTATAGGCATGCGCCACCATACCCAGCCTATAACTGTTATTTTGATTGACTCATTCTCTTCCCTCTATGTACTAATGTTTTCTTCCATGTTTTAGTGGTACCGGGCATTCAATGCAGGTCCTTAACCTTGAGGTATGACCTCAACTGTTTTTAAAAAATTTCATATTATTTTGAGACAGGGTCCTGCTAAGTTGTTAAATTGTACAGGCTTTTCCTGGCTTAGTCTCAGTGTGCTGGGATTATAGGTGTGTGTTACCTGGCTGCCTCAGACTGATGTACAACTGGCTGCCTCTGTCATTTTTATTGTTTTGGGGTAGCAGATAATTATTTCTGGGGCTGAGGAGATAGCTCTATGGCACAAGTGCCTGCCTGGCAAGTGCAGGCTTGTGAGTTTGAACCCTGGTCCCGCAAAAAAAAAAAAAAAAAAAAAATTCATATAACTCCATCCATCCATCCATCTTGCTTTGTAGTTCAGGCTGGCCTTGTTCATGGCAGTTTTCCTGCCTCAGACTCCCAAGTTCTGGGATTACAGATACATACCAACACATCTGGCTTGTTTTCTTTTTTGAGGTTTAATTAATTAATTAACTTTGTGGTTTGAGACAGGGTCTTGCTATACAGTTTAGGTTGACCTTGAGCTCACTTTGTAGCCCAGGCTGGTCTGTTTTTTTTTTTCTTTGCAGAACCGGACTTCAAACTCGTGACCTCACACTTGCCAGGCTGGCACTTGTGCCATGGAGCTATCTCCCCAGCGCCCCCAGGCTGATCTTGAACTCACAACAGTCCTCTTAGTCCTCCTACCTCAGCCTCAGATATTTGCTACTACACATGGTGTCTTTTTTTAAAAGAAAGTAACAGAGATACAAAGTGTACTAGTGGTCACAGAGGTTTAGGTTAGGAAAATTAGGGAGTTAATTGCTAATGTATTTAGGACTTCTTTCTTGGACCCTGAAAATGTGAAACACCTGTTCTGTAATTAGATTTTTTCTTTCATGGTTTTACATAAGAAATACCAGTGATTTATACATTTACCAGGGTGAATTTTATGCCATGTCAGTTATATATATATATATATATATTTTTTTTTTTTTTTTGTTGTTGTTGTTGTAATGGGAATCAAACTCAGGACCTTGTGCTTGCCAGGCAGCTGCTTATGCTGCTGAGTTATCTTCTCAGCCCACCCCATGTCAGTTATATCTTTATATATATTTTTTTGTACTTTAGGGAAAGGTTTATAGGGTGTTTAAGGTCTCACTACTAGGTCAGACTTGTGATCTGTTTACCACCTCCCAAGAGCTGGGATTATAGGCATGTGCCACCACACCCAGTCTCAATTCTGGTTTTAGCGCCCCCAGAGGTGGGACTAGCATAGCAGGCCCTGGGATGAGCCCTGGCTCTGGCACCTGCGCTTTAGATGCTTTAGTCCGCTGAGCTATTTAGCTGGCCCCTTATATTAATATTAGTAAAAGCAAAACTAAACAAACTAGAACTCACTTGTTATAACAGGTCTTTCTCCTATGCAGAGATGCTGTGTACTTTTCTGGGTTTATTTGTATAGCTGTGCCACTGAGGTGTAGGCCCAGCTCCTGATTGTTTGCCCCTGAGCTTTTTTCTTTTTTGATTTATTTTTAAAAACTATTTATTTATTTCTATTATGGCTGGCTCAGTCTGCCTTGGAGGTGGTGCTGGCACAGCATGTGGTGCCAGGTGTCAAACAGTGGTCCCTGAGGTTGTCAAAGCTTCCTAAGCAGGAGCTTCAGACCGCTAAGCTACCTCACCAGCCTCTGAGCTTCATATGGTGCCTTTTGCTTTGGTCCTGGCGATTGAATCTAAGGGCTTTGTATTCAATGAACTACTTCCCCAGCTGTTTTCTTTTTAAACATGGGTTGGGGTTCTTGTTAAGTTTTGCAGACTGGGCTTAAATTTGTGATACTCTTGATTCAGTCTCCCAGCAGTAATAAGATTCATGCTTTGCTCATTTTTACATAAGTGGAACCTTAGCTTAGCAAGGAAAATTCCAAAAGGATACAGAGGTATATATAGTATCCCAAGTATTGTGTTAATAATGAAATTGGGCAGGCCAGATAGCTCTGCAGACGAAAGCACTTGCTTTGGCAGAGCACAGCAGCTGGGGTTGGATCCCCAGTGTGCTGTGCTGGCCCCACCTCCAGGGCCTGCTGAGAGGGTGGTTGAGACTGGGTACAGTGGCATGCACCTGTAATCCCAGTACTTGGGAGACTGAAAACAGAATCATTACGAGTCTGATCTACCTAGTGAGACCCTGTACATTCTAAACACCTGTCCTAAATTCATTTAAAAGAAAGAAAAAAACAAATGAATAATGTGAAAACCTAAGTAAAATTTTATTTGCTTAGTTTTTTTATAGGTGATAATGGGGGGAAGATGAGGGACTTCCTGTATCATTGCCTCTAGTTTTGGTGGATCATTATAGGGTCTAAGCAGGTTTTAGCATCCACATAGCACTTCCTTTAAGATTTATTACATGAGGGGCTGGCAGGATAGCTCAGCAATCTAAAGCACCTGCTTAGGCAACCATAGGGACCGAGGTTAGAGCCCTAACACCACATGCTGTGCCAGCCCCACCCCCAGGGCAGGCTGAACTGGCCATTAAATAAATAAAGCATTTAAAAAAAAGATTTATTACATGGAAAGACAGAGCAGTATCAGTAAAAGGAACAGTTTATGGCTATGATATGGTTGAAGCTAGTGCAGTCTCCAAGAGTCATTTTCCACTGGAGTCATTCAGGGTCCGTAAATCATCCAACAAGAAGGTGAGACGATAGATACTGCTATTGTCTTGTACTAGGGAAATTCATTTGAATGCTTGTAAATCTTGTTAGCCATGAAGTTTACCAGAAATTCAAGGTTTTAAAAGGCAACAGTCCCAGAGGTTGTTTAGCACATTATGGTAATAGTTCAAGCACAGAAGACCAGCCTTTTGAGATGGGGCAGTGGGATAGCAATCACATGTGTTTCTTTTTAACTCTTTTCTGCTTACAGGTGATCTATTATTTGTGTACTTTTTCTGTTTATACTTGTTTGAAAGGGATTGCTTTTTTCTTAGATTTTATTTGTTTAATCATGTATCTATTTAAGAGGTTATTCCTAGACTTTTAAAACTTCCTTTTGTTGAGGGTGGTAGTACATGGCTATAATCTCAGCATTTGTGAAGCTGAGACAGGAGGACAGTTCTGAGTTTGAGGTCAGGCTGGACCACATAATAAATTCAAGGCCAGTGAGAACTACACAGGTAGACTCTGCCTTAATAACTTTCCCCACACACTTCCTTTAGTAAAGACAGCATTGTAATAATTTATTCTAATCTACAAAAATTTGATGGTGATTAAAATGTGAATAGCTACTTTTCTGAGAAAGTAACTATTAACTGTTTATATGCCATCATTATCAGTGCAGTCCAATTTTAGTATACTTTCTTTTTTGGCCATGATTATTCATAAAGGATTGGTATTTTCCCCTTATTTTGTATATGTGCTGCTGAAGTGAGCACTTCTCTCCTTATTTTGTACAGCTCTACAAAATACCAAAAAAAAAAAAAAAAAAAAAATTAAAGCAAGTCTTTTATTATCTCCTGAAAATATATGTATCCGTTGAGTATTGATTGTGGGGAGGGGACATGAGATAGGAAATTGCAATGAGGTTCAGGCTGTCCATGTGTTACCAGGTAGCTTTGTCACCCAGACCTTAGTAGGTTCTGGATTGCTCATCTCTCCCTCTGGAGTTAGGAGGTTCTTCTCTGGAACAAATAATTGAACAAAATGAGCAAAAAGCAGTGTTCAAGTTTGATAAAATAAAAGTGTAGAGTGGGAGAGAAACTGGGTCTGCAGAGGGAGCTAGAGGAAAAAGCAATAAAAGTACACCTTGTAGAAAGCAGCATGGGGTATGGTAAGAAACACCGTTATAGTTCTTGGCCTGTGTCTTATGCTGTCCAAATCAGCATATGAGTTGTCAGAGACCCATACCTCTGGCTATTACCAGGTCTAGGCTATACTATTGAAAACCTGCACAAGCTGTCTAGAGGAGTCGAGGTGCAGGGCTTAGGGAACTGTGCTGTGCATGTTTTCTGTGATCTTTCTGATCAACATGTCAATTCAATTAGGGTTTTGCTACGCCCTAATCTGTCTGTCTTATTTGAATTCACTGTGTATCCCAGGCTGGGCCTGGAACTCAGAGTGTTCCTCTTGCCTCAGTCTCGTCAGAGCTGGGACCACCAGCATTTGCCATATGCCTGGCTACCTAGCCTTTTAAAAACATTTTAAAATTGGGTGTGGTGGTGCATTCCTCTAATCTCTGCTCTTGAAGACTTTATTTATTTTTTATTTTTTTCTTGTTGCAGAGCTTTTGTTTATTTATTTATTTTTATGGCCAGCTCAGCCTGCCCTGAGGGCAGGGCTGGCGCAGCATGTGGCACCGGGGATCAAACCGCAGTCCCTGTAGCTGCTCAAGCTTTCCTAAGCAGGCGCTTTAGACCACTGAGCCAGCCTGCCGGGCCCCTCTTGAAGACTTTAGACAGGAGGATTACTGTGAGTTTTAAGGCCAGCTTTTGTTACCTCACACACAAATTTTTTTTTTTAAGTTTTGGGATAAGATCTTGATAAGTTTCCATTGCTAAGTTCAGTCTTGCCTGTCTCAGCCTCCAGTATGTCTGCATGATGTTGTAAGCCACCAGGTTTTAGTTGTGTACATAGTGTCTTGTTCTACCATTTTATATCTATATCTAGGTATTTGGACAAGTTCAGAAAGATGTACCAACGAAGTTAACTATATTTATAGTCACACCAAATTTGGAAACATTAAATATACACCTGGTAGTATATATATATGAAGTAATACATATATATGAAAAGCTGTTTATTTATTTATTTATTTATTTTCATTTTTGAATTTGGTACAGGGATTCATTATGAAGCTTGGACTTGTAGTGATCTTCCTGTTTTCACCTTCCTCAGTACTGGGATTACAGGCATGCCCAGGGATTATAAGCACGCACCAGTATGCCTGTACTTGGTCCTCAGCTCAGCCTGCCTCAGGGCATACCTGTACGGCATGTGGGGCCTGGGATCAAACCCTGGTCCTTGTACTTGCCAAAATAGGTGCTTAGTCTGCTGAGCTATCTTGCCAGCCCTATTTTATGTTGAACGACAGCAAGTGTGTGAAATAAGTTTATGTAGGTGGCTTAATCTGTACAAAATACTAGTGTTTTAGTAGAAAGGACAGACTCTAAAGAGATGTTCATGAAAATATACTTAGTGGTCCTCTCCAAATGGTAAGATTTTTTTTTTTTTTTTTTTGGTGTAACCAGGGATTGAACTCTGTGCTTGCCAGGGAAACACTTATTCTACTTGCCAGGCAGCACTGTGCCACTGAGCTATTTCCTTGGCCATATCCAGGACTTTTCTTTGACACAAAGTAAAGGTTTACTTTTTTTTTTTTTTTCCCCCCTTTTTTTTTTTAAATTTTATTTATTTTTATTCTTGTTTCAGAATCTTTGTTTATTCACTCATTTTTATGGCCGGCTCAGCCTGCCCCGAGGGCAGGGCTGGCGCAGCATGTGGTGCCGGGGATCGAACCGCGGTCCCTGAAGCCGCCCAAGCTTTCCCAAGCGGGTGCTTTAGACCACTGAGCCATCCCGCCGGGCCCCTTTTTTGTCTTTTTGAGACAGGGTCTCGCTATGCAGTTCAGGCTAGCCTTGAGCTCACTTTTTTAGCTCAAGCTGGTCTCGAACTCGCACCGATCCTCCTGCCTCAGCCTCCCGAGTGCTGGGATTACAGGCGTGAGCCACCATGCCCGGCTTCCCCTTTTCTTTTTGAGAAAAAATTTCACTATGCAGTTCAGGCTGACTTTGCACTCACTTTATAGCCCATGCTGGCCTTGAACTTGGAGTTATCCTACCTCAGCTTCCTGAGTGCTGGGGTTACAGGCATGCTCTACCACACCTGCCCTAAGGTTTTAAATTTCTGTAGAACCAGGTGTTTCTTAAGTTGATAGCTAGACTGTCAGTGATATGGAAGCAAAATGGGGAGAAAGACATTTTTGAACATCATGATCTATGATTTGTTTCCATTTCATCTTTTTTGCATGTGTTTGCATTTTTTTGTTGTTTTTTTGTTTTCTGAGACAGTGTCTTGATATGCCCTTCATGTAGTCTAGGTTGACCTCAGTCATCAAGTCCTCCTGCCTCAGCATACCCAGTGTATGCTATTACAGGTGTGTGCCACTAGACCTGACTACTTTTTGTTGTTGTTGTTGTATAGAGTTTATATAATATGTGTCAGTATTTGTTAAAGTGAATATAATTACACTATTTTAAGAACTTTAAATCTTTAGTACATCTACAAATAAAGTTGAAGTGAGAAAGATGGGTGAAGAAGGAGATACAGGTGTTAGAACACTTGCCTAGAATGTATGAGCCTTTGGATTTGATTGCCCAGTAGTATAAATTTTGTTTTCAAAAGTAAAATCTTTCTATTCAGGAAAGATAAGGGAATCAAAAAAGGTAAAAGGGAAAAATGACAAAGGGAGACTGTAGGGGAGTGGTAGGTACAATGAAATCATACACGTTTCAATGTTTTATAATATGTCCCAGTATACAAAAATAGGATGGTACTATGTTGTAGTCAGGATTTACAAGGGAATAGATTTAACACAGGATACGTAATTCATAAGATTATTTTATAGTATTCAACCAAAAAGTTATATACAGAAGAATGTGGGAGATCTGTCCACAAACTAGAGAGCCAAAGAGTCTAGTTGAGATTCTGGAGCTCATGGCAGTGTCCTTCATGAGTTCAGCTGAGGAATTAGAGCTCATGGCAGTGGCCTTCCACAAGTCCAGTCGGAGGACATGAGCCCATAACAGTGTCTCATGCAAGTCTACCAAGGATCTGCATTGGAAGGCCCAAGGGTCAGTGGTGGAAACTAGAAAGTCTGCACCAGTAGGGTGAAGGATGTGTGCTAGCAGGCTGAGGGATCTGCAATGGAGCCAGGAAGCATTGTTCAAGGTGAGGACCAGAGCTGTGTTAAAGAACCACTGTCATCCTCAGTGACTGTGAGTACCCAAGCTCCACAAGTGATGGGAACAGCCAAGTTCACATAAGGAAAACCAGCATGTTAAGCTTCTGCAGGAGAATCAATTGTCTATAGTACATCATCTTCCCATCCAGTTCTCCTTTCATGGCAACAGTCCTCAGGTGGGCCTTCCACAACCAGAAACAGGCTGATTCAGTTCAGCTGAGTCTTACAGTTCATCAGTAGTTATTCTGTCACATACTATAACATGTTCCTCATTTGGGGGGGGGGGTTATTACAGTGTGATGGTGGTGATTGTAACTGAGTTTTGGCTACTTGTTCATGTACCTGTTTATTTACAAGTGAGAATAGGTCTTATGTAATTTCTGCTTGCCTGGAATTTGCTAGGTAGCCCATGCTTGCCTTGGTCCCTTAATTTTCCAGCCTTAGTCTCCCTAGTTTTGAGGTTATAGGAATACACTACTATACTATGCTGCATTTGACTATTTAGAAATAGAGCTATAGGAACAGTGACAAAAACACAGAGGTGGGGGAAAGTTTAAATTTATGTATATATGTTTTATACACCTACTCTCCAATGGTTCTACTTACCTTCTCTCTCTTTTTTCTTTTTTTTTTTTGGTCTTTTTGGGTCTTGCTATGCAGTTCAGGCTGACCTTGAGCTCACCAGGCTGGCCTCAAACTGGCACTGATCCTCCTGTCACAGCCTCCCAAGTGCCAAGATTACAGGCATGCACCACCACACCTGGTTCTTTTTTTTTTTTTTTTTTTGAGAAAGGGTCTTTCTATATAGTTTAGGCTGACCTTGAACTCACTGTAGTCTAGGATAGCCTCAAACTTGGCAGTGATCCTCCTGCCAAGTGTTGGGATTACAGGCATGTGACACCACACATAGCCAAAGATGTCTTTTTTTTTTTGGTGGTACTGGGGGTTGAACTTGGGACCTTGTGCTTGCTAGGCAAGTGCTTATTCTACTGAGCTATCTCCCTGGCCCTTACTTTGTTTTATTTTATTTTTTTTTATTTAAAGAATGTTTTATTTTATTTATTATTATTTTTTTCTTGTTTCAGAACCTTTGTTTGTTTATTCACTCATTTTTATGGCTGGCTCAGCCCGTCCCAAGGGCAGGGCTGGCGCAGCATGTGGTGCCAGGGATCGAACCGCGGTCCCTGAAGCTGCCCAAGCTTTCCCAAGCATGTGCTTTAGACCACTGAGCCATCCCGCTGGGCCCTACTTTGTTTTATTTTATTTTTTTTTATTTTTTATTTTTTATTTTTTTTTGGCTTTTTGAGACAGGGTCTCACTGTGCAGTTCAGGCTGGCTTTGAGCTCACTTTTGTAGCCCAGGCTGGTCTTGAACTTGAAGTGATCCTCCTGCCTCAGCCTCCCAAGTGCTGGGATTACAGGCGTGAGCCACCACGCCCGGCTCTACTTTGTTTTTGTTTTTGTTTTTGTTTGGGATCAGGGTTCGAACTCACGACCTTGCACTTGCCCAGCAGGCACTTGTGCCTCGGAGCTATCTCCCCAGCCCCTCTACTTTGTTTTATTGACACATGGCCTCATTTATGTAGTCAGGCTGGCTCTGAACCCACAGTGATCTTGCTTCAGACTCTCAGTGCTGAGATTGTAGGTGTGGGCCATACCTCCGGTTTCTTGGGTTTCATATTGTTAATCTTGTTATTTCTCTTTTTTTTTAAAAACACTTTCATTCATTCATTCATTCATTCATTCATTCATTTATTTATTTATTTATTTATTTATTTATTTCTTGTTTCAGAACCTTTTTTGTTTATTCACTCATTTTTATGGCCGGCTCAGCCCACCCCAAGGGCAGGTCTGGCATAGCATGTGGTGCCGGGGATCGAACCGCAGTCCCTGAAGCCGCCCAAGCTTTCCCAAGCAGGCGCTTTAGACCACTGAGCCATCCCGCCGGGCCCCTATTTCTCAATATTAAGTTGTGTTCATAGAGGCAGGTGATTTGCTAATGCTTGCTATGGTTTCCATTTGAAACTTTTTTTTAATTTTTTTTTTTTTTCCTTTTTTTTTGTCTTTTTGAGACAGGGTCTCGCTATGCAGTTGAGGCTGGTCCTGAGCTCACTTTTGTAGCCCAGGCTGGTCTCGAACTCGCACCAATCCTCCTGCCTCAGCCTCCCGAGTGCTAGGATTACAGGCATGCGCCACCACACCCGGCTACTTTTTCTTAATTTTAAGGAGCAGAAATAGCCTTATGTTATTGAATAGGTACATTCTTTCTCTGTGGATTGGTGCTCATGTGTAGTTCTCTTTACCTGGCCCTGTTCTGGTTCTGATATTTGTTGCCCTGTCCTTGTTTCCGGTGAGTGAATGGTCTCTGTAATGTATTGTCTTTATTTACCTCAGTTATTATTATTTATGTATTTTTGTCTTTTTGAGACAGGGTCTTGCTATGCAGTTCAGGCTGGCCTTGGGCTCACTTTTGTAGCCCAGGCTGGTCTTGAACTCACACCGATCCTTCTGCCTCAGGTTCACCAAGTAATGGAATTGCAGATGTTTGGATTCCATAATCCCTTTCTTCCTTCTAGCTGTATTTTAGTCTCACTTCTGAAAGAAGTGTATGTAGATTTTACTGTTGGTTATATGAAGAGCTGATAGCAAAGAAAAATTTAAAATCAGTATATTATTCATTGTACTATCCCCCCCACCCCACCCCGCTCCCCATGAACTTGCTCTTCTGTTTTAGGAAAATAGTGGAAAAAGGAGGGTTTCCAAGTCTTTTTTTTTTTTTTTTTTTTTTTTTTTTTTTTTTTTTTTTTTTTTTTTTTTTTCCTTTTTGAGACAGGGTTTTGCTATGCAGTTGAGGCTGGCCTTGAACTCACTTTTGTAGCCCAGGCTGCTCTCGAATTCACAGCAATCCTGCTTCAGCCTCCCAAGTGCTGGGATTATAGGCACACATGCCACCATGGCTGGCTATGGGCTTTATGTTTTTTTAAGAAAACTTCCCAAACTATACTGGGAGAAGATAAGGATCTTGTTATGCAGTTCAGGCCGGATAGAGATACATGATGTAGTTGTAAGGGATGGGGATGATAAAGAACCAAATGCGAGCTGGGTGTGCTAGCACACGCCTGTAGTCCCAGCACTTGGGAGGCTGAGGCAGGAGGATTGATGTGAGTTCCAGACCAGCCTGGGCTACAGAAGTGAGCTCAAAGCCAGCATGAACTGTGTAGTGAGACCCTGTCTCAAAAAGACAAGAAAAAAAAAAAAAAAGAACCAAATGCATAAAGCAAGAGTTATGCAAGCATTATTTTTGTTGGCTTGAGACAGGATCTCACAATGTATATTGCAGGCTGGTCTCAAACATTGTTAATTTAGCTTGACCTTGAACTCTTGGCAGTCTTGTGCCTCAGGTTTCCAAGTGCTGAGATTATTGGCAAATATTACTATTCCTGGCATATTGTTTTTGTTATACTTTGCAAAAGTTAATTACAAATGCTATGCACAGTTCTCTGCTGCTGTGTAGTAGCAACTACTGCCTGTTGTGTGCTCATTAGCCTATTGCCCCTCAGCCCTCTTGACATTGTCTATTCAGCATATTTGTTTCCATGGCCCACATGAGTCAGATGAGGAGTTTGATGCTCTCTGTTTGATGCACTTCAATAAGCCAGACATAGATGCCTGATAATTTTGTAAAGTGATGGATGCACTTGTTGGCTACAATATGGTTCAAGAACTCCAAATCATTCATGTTGCTTTGAGGGCATGGGTATGATTAAATGATTTTGCTAATACTGTTTGGATCCTACAGGTTGTTAAGGACAAAGCAGGACTTTATAAGAAAATTAATTATCAGTGTTATCTCAAAACTGAGCTGGGCATGGTGGCCCACCACACCCAACTGCAACATACTACTTTATTCAAGTTTTTCTTTATTGAGTACCAAGCCATATGCTGCTAAGCTAGACATCAATTAATGAGAAAGGAGTTTGAACAACAACAAGAAAAACTGTAATCCTAGCACTCGGGAGGTTGAGGCAGGAGGATTGGTGCGAGTTCGAGACCAGCCTGGGCTACAAAAGTGAGCTCAGGACC
>PVJA010045425.1:0-15647 GCA_004027025.1 Myocastor coypus
AGCTGAGCTCGACGACGCCTTCCCTGCAGCTGGAGAACACCATCCTTCTCCATCTTGCTGACTCCTGCACCAGCAAGGACCCGGATTCTTCGGGGTGCCTCTGACTCCCCTATCTTTTGTCTAAAACCTGCACAGCTCCTAGTTGCCAAAAAACCTCCACCCCTGCTTACCACCACAGTGAGCAGAACGTCCTTTACCCCACAACACCACCGTCTTCCCAAAGAAACACAGCAAAAGGTAAGTGGGCGCGGAGGAAACTACACATACTCCTTACCAAAGCAGAGATCCGGCCTCCTGGCCCCAACCTTCACCGCTAAACGCCAAGCTCCACTGACTGGCTCGTGTTAACAGAACCAGGACAAACAGAAAATGCAAGTGGTGACACTCTACAGTGGCCCAAATCTTCGGGAACATTCTCCGACACTGTGCCAACCCTCACAGGAAAACGTGGAAGACAGGCCCCCATGGCGCACACCTATAATCCTGGCACTCCAGTAGGCTGAAGCAGGAGGATCATGGGGACAGGCTCACCGTGAGCAATTCCGAGGCTCAATGAGATCCCATCTCAACACACACAAAAATACAAATATAGGGGCCCGGCAGGATGGCTCAGTGGTCTAAAGCGCCTGCTTGGGAAAGCTTGGGCGGCTTCAGGGACCTCAGTTCGATCCCTGGCACCACATGCTGCGCCAGCCCTGCCCTCAGGGAGGGCTGAGCCGGCCATAAAAATGAGTGAATAAACAAATAAAGGTTCTGAAACAAGGAAAATAAATAAATAAATAAATAAATAAATACAAATATAAAGGGTACGAGGCCCATGGGTTCATTCCCTGGTACCAAATTTTGTAAAATAAAAGGCATCGAATTAAAACGTAGAGATGGGCTTCCTTACATCTCCACGGAGAAAAGCATGAATATAAGCAAGCAACGTTGCTGTGCTCTTACTGAGAAAAAATGGAAAAGCTCACAAATCTTGTTTGTACAAATTGTTCCCAAAAAGATAACCCTCTTGCTAAATGTTTGACCTATGCTTTCTTTTTTTTTTTTTTTTTTGTCTATTTGAGACAGGGTCTTTGCTATGCAGTTGAGGCTGGCCTTGAGCTCACTTTTGTAGCCCAGGCTGGTCTCGAACTCGCACCGATCCTCCTGCCTCAGCCTCCCGAGTGCTGGGATTACAGGCGTGAGCCACCACGCCCAGCTGACCTATGCTTTCTAAACTTACCAATTTTTGGCAGTGAAGGGTCAGACACCTAAAAAGTGACGTTTCAGTTATGCGTCACCACGGTTCCTCTTCTGCCGAATGTTCTAGGTTAAAGACCTTACTTTTCTTTCCCAAGTCTGAAGGCGGCTATTTTTATGTATAAAAACAGCCTGACGACTTCCCCCTCCCTCCCCAGAGGCATCCCATAATCTATTTATAGAGCTGGAAGTTTCCCAAGCCCAAACATAATTTATTATCCAAAGCAGGCCTTGCCATGTTTGATGCCTGACAACTTTGGTTTTGTTTCTCTCTTATCCTCAGGGAAAAATCAATTGCCCAGCAGATTAAAGCATCCCTCAGCCTTTCACCCTCGCTAAGCCAATGATCACGACAGACTTGGGCCTCTGCTGGCCTGCCACTGGCTCTGAGCTGGTGCTAATCCAACAGACCAGGTCTGACGGAGGAAGGCTCAGGCCAAGCCAGGAACACGACTTCTCCAGTTCCTTGTCTGTCTGTCTGTCTGTCTGTCTGTCACTCCCTCCCTCTCTGGAAGCTCTGAGCCAGTGGCGGGGCTTTCTTATTTCTTAGTTCCTGTGCCACAAGCCGAAACTGCTCCCACAGTCAAAAGGAACACATCTCAGTTCTGGCTTGCTCAAGAAATACAATGGCACCCAAATTTAGAGTTCAGTAGTTTCTTTTTGTTTGCTTTCTTTTTGAGACAAGGCCTCATCAGGTATCACAGGCTAGCCTTGAACTCACGTAGCACCCAGTGACCCTCCTGCCTCAACCTTCCCAGTGCTGGGATTACAGGTCTGCACCACCATAACTGTAATTTGCCTTGCAAATTAAGTAATTTTAACCAGAGTCCAATCAGCAGCTACCAAGTCTATACTTGTATTCGCATAAAACACAGCCCCATCACAAGAAAGGAGTGATTGATAATCTATTCCCCTGAAGCCCTGCAATCGGAATAGAAGTGCTTCCTCCACTCCCTTCAGACCTGGGGCTTTGGGAACTCTCACCCCGGCCACCTTGGGGCTGCCTGGCTCCCTCCCATCAGCCCTCAGGGAAACAGAGATCTGGCTCAGAGATGGTCTGGTCAGGCCTGGGTTGGCTTCCAACCTCAGCCTCTCGGCGTACCCAGCAGGCAGCACACAGGAGACGAAGAGTAGACGAAGAGTCTGGAGCCCTCTCTGTGAGGCCCTGCTGGACGGCTACCCAAGAGAAGGGAACAGGGGCTGTACCCCGAGGACAGGGCCCGAGGTACCTGAGGGCTCTGCCTTCCAGGCCTCTGCCAGGGATGCTCTGCACACAGCACCCCCAGAGGCCCTACTGGGCCCCTGCAGAAAGGTCCATGCCCAGAGTCCTGGTTGAAAAGTGACATTTACAGTCCTGTTACTGTCCCAGGTGTGCGGGGCCCCTCCCGCTGGGGAATGTTCCTTCCTCGGTTTCTCCTCTGTTCTGTTAGTCTCCTTTAAGGCGCCAACTCCATTCCATAAATGTCTGCGATTCCTGGAAAGCAACAGACTGGATCACAGATCCAGGAGAGCCACGCACCTCCCTCCACCCCAACTCCAACTCCCTGCACAAGAGGAAGTGACATGGGGACGAGGTCCTGGGCCCTGTGACTCTTTCCACAGAGCTCTGGGTCTGATAGGCGCTTTGGGAATGGGAAGTTTGCAAATGCCCCCCAAGGAGAAGGGTTTGTTCCGCTAAGCCTGTCTTTGGCATTTTGCTTTTGCTTTAGCTTTGCTTTGCTGCTGTTGCCCTTGTGTGGGGGGAGCTTAAAGGAGGATTTGGGGAGCTGGAGAGTAAGCCCGGGGGGGCCTTGACCACACTGGGTGAGGCTCTTCTGTGGGGCCACAGTGCAGCCCCAGACTCTGAGCAGTGTTTCGTTCAAATCTCAGTAAGAGAACAAAAAAGCGAATAAATAACCCCTCCCTCAGAATAGATCAAGATTCTTTAAAAGTCAAAGACAAAATTAGGTAGAAAAAAAAAAAAAAAAAAGTGGTCACGAGGAAGACAAGATCTAGTTTGGGGGCTCTGGCAGGGAGAAACCCCCTCCATCTGAGTGTTCACCCTGAGCTCTTGGTACCACGGACAACACCATTTCTTTAAGTACTTTTTTCCTTTGGCTTTTTTTTTTTTTACATCATCACACTGAATAATGTGGCAAGGAATGCAATGAAAAGGACAATTTCACAACCACTACGGTAACACTGACTGAAAACAACATAAAAAACAAACATAAGAATCTGGCTCTTGTTTTCAAAATATTCATATCTATTTCTAAGTCTATTTTAGCAAGATTTTGCTTTCCCTTTAGATTACCCACTCAAAAAAAAAAAAAATACAGCAGTTTTGTTTCTTTAAAAAGCAATTATGAAAAAAATAAAAAAATAAAAATAAAAATCAATTATGGTAAATGGGGGTCAAAATATGTTCTGCCTCTAAAATTAAATATTTTCTTTTTTTCTGCAACATTATTCTTAACTCTAAAGTTCCTACCATTCCCAAGCAGCGGGAGACTGGCACGATAGAAATTGTGAAGATAAGAGTGCTCCAGGGGGTTGAGGGACTTCTTCCTGGGCCCTGGCTTGCCCTCGGCCGGCCCTGCCCTGCCCGCACCCAGCAAAGGGGGACAAAGGGGAATGCGTTGTAGTTTCCGCCACAAAAGAGGACGGTGGGGAGGGCCAAGGCGACCTCAAATACTGAACCTATTTCTGAGTGTTTATGTCCTTTTACACGACGGTAAGAAAGATTTTTAAAAATCACAATGAACAGATGCTCGCAGGATGGATACTGACTGCCTCCTGAGAGCTATCTGAAGACCCAGGGACAGAGAAGGGAAAGCCCGGGAATCAGAGCAGCAGACCGCACAGGAAGATTACACTCTCCAGGGCGACGAGAGGTTGAACTGTCCTAATCCCAGGGCTTAAGGTCTTTGCAAGCAGGCTCCCCGGCAGAGCTCGCAGCCCACGGGAGACTGAGCAGGGCCTCAAAGGAAGGCACCTGTGGCCGGGAAGAGGACCAAGAGGCACCCAAATGATTTCAATAAATGAATGCATGTAAGGAACTGAGCAACGGCTTGGTCATCCCACACTGGCCAGCTCCCTCTAATTCTGTGGTTCCATCAGGAAGCAGCAGTGCCCTTGATGAGCTTATCTAGCACAGGGAGACAGCTTAACAGCATCCTGCAAAAGCTGGAGCTCACATTTTCAGATATGGTCAGGATAAAGTCTCCATCTGCATGGCCATGGAATACACGGCTATTTTGTCAATCCATATAGTTGGGAATTTGTGTGTGTGTGTGTGTGTGTGTGTGTGTGTGTGTGTGTGTGTGTGTTATGGCTGGCTCAGCCTGCCTTGGGGGCGGGGCTGGCATAGCATGTGGTGTCGGAGATCGAACCTCGGTCCCTTCAATGGCCTAAGTTTTCCTAAGCAGGCACTTTACACCGCTGAACCATCTTGCCAGACCCAAGAATTTTAAAACTTGGGTACGGTGGTGAACACCTGTAATCCTACTACCCAGGATGCTGAGACAGGAAGATTCCAAGTTTGAGGCCAACTTGGGCAACATATGAAACCCAGTTTCAAAAAATAATAACGGGTGGCGAGATGGCTCAGCAGACTAAGCACCTGCTTGGACAGGTACAGGGACCACAGTTCCATCACCGGCACCACATGCTATGCCAGCCCTGTGCCTGGGCACACAGAGCCAGCCACCAAGACTAGGCCTGATGGCACATGCCTAGAATGCCCGCACTGGGGGAAGCTGAAAACAGGAGGATCACGATGAGTCCCAGCTGTGCAGTGAGAACCTGTACCAAATAAATTTTAAAGAAGGACAAGAAGGAGGGGGAAGGAAAAGGAGGAGAAGGAGAAGGAGGAAGAAAAGAAGGAGGAAAAGGGGAATTTTTAAGCATGTGTCATAGGCCTGGGAAATAAAAGAAAGTCTGTGTCCAGTGTCACAGGCGTACAAGCACTCCAACAACCCCAGCCAAGCTCCTCACACCCGGCAGGGCACGCTCTACCCCTCCGATGCACGCAGCTACCACAGCTTCAGCGATGCCAGGAAGGCAAAGCGTGACAGCACTCCTGCATCTTAGGTCCATGTATGTTCCCAAAATACGAATCCTACTTGCTTACAAGTCACAAACTACACAAAAGGAACACTATCCAAAGGTAGGAACACAGGAGTGCCTACAACGCTTCCGGAGTTTGTGACTGAATCTTGGTCCACTGCCGGTCTGTGGGTGCGAGTGCTACACCCTGGCCCTGGGGTGGGTAATGTGCACACAAGGTAAGGAGGAGAGAGAGGCCCGCCAGCTGCTGGGGCTACTGCCCCTCCCTTTCTTCTCTGCTCTCTGCCCCTACCTTGAACAACTGCTCTCTGACACGTGCCACTCCGCCTTGGAGCCAGGCACATATAGACTGGCACCTCCACTAAACCGTGAGCTTAATAAACTTTTCCTTCCTTAATTTTGGTTGTCAGGTATTTGTCCCAGCAAGGAAAGAAAAGTCACTGAGTAGCCGGGCGTGGTCGCACACTCCTCTAATTCCACTCCTTGGGAGGCTGAGGCAGGAGGACTGGTGCAAGTTCAAGACCAGCCTGGGCTACAAAAGTCAGCTCATGGCAAGACCCGGTCTCAAGACAAAAAAAAAGTAACTGAGACAGTAACATTTGTCCAACTTAAACAATGAAGATGAAGCATGTTTACTCGCATGGATGTGGAAGAGTCACCTGGTTTCCAGGGAGAAAGCAACTCACAGAAGAACGCAAAGCTTAGCTCGGAAAGGACTCAGACCACTGAGTGCAGGGAGCTCAGTCCCCCAGAGTGGCTCAGCATAGCTCTGCTGCGTGCTTTGTCCAGGAGGCTGCCACCCCTCATGCTCATGTGCTACAAACCCACGCAGAAATGCAACCAGGCCTGGTGGGGTGGCCTGGGCTGGGCCTACAATCCCGGCATCTGGGAGGCTCAGACAGAAGGGCACAAGTCTGAGTCCTGACCGAGCAGCGGCGTAAGACTCTGTCTCAAATATTTCAGGTGCTGGGAAGCCAGCCACGGCAGCACCTGCCTGTAATGCCAATACTCAGGAGGCTGGAGCAGGAAGATCTCCACTGAGTCTGAGGCCAGGTTCAGACTGGGCTTCATAAGAAGACCTTGTCTAATAAACAGATGAATGAATGGGCTGGGGATGCAGCTCAGTGCTTCTCTGTGTTCAGTCCCAGTACTATCTTACAAAGTGAAGAAACTGCACAATAAACACCAAATTCAGGACTGGAGTTACTTCTTCGGAGTTCATAACCATAAAAATACTTTCTTAACTAGGCGGCTAAAATAAGTACTTTGGACCTGATTTTTTTTTTTTAATTACATATATATGTCACTTGTGTGTGTGTAAGAGAAACACAGAGACAAAGACACAGAGAGACAAAGAGAGAAATAGGGAGGCAGAGACAGAGAGAGAGAAACTGAGACACAGAAGCAGAGCACCCAAGCCTGAGCACCCAGGCCTGAGTACCCAAGCCTGAGCCCTGTGACAGAAACCCAGGGGAGCAGCTCCAGCCCTGGCTCTGCCGAGGCCTCGCACCCCGCTGAGTCCTGGCCCCTCGCCTGGGCTGGACTTGGGATCGCTCAGCTCTAAATGCTGGACTGCATTCAGCCAACAGCGCCGCTGCACACAGGGTCCCGAGCACCCGAGGACGACTCCTCCAGCCCACTGTGCACATGCAGGCAGCCGCAGCCCCTCGCCCTCCTTCCAGGCCGCCTGGCCAGGGTTAGAAAGGCCAGTGAGGGCCAGGAGGGAGGGGACAAAGCTAACTGAGCCAAAGCCCAATACAACCCTGACCTCCTGACGCTCCTAGATTGTTTTATGTAAGCATGATATTCCTGAGGTGGAGAAAGTGACAACAGTCATGGTGATTCACTCAAGAGCAGACGGCTCTGTGGAACAAAGCCAGGCTCACAACTCACAACAGGGAGCCCGGGGATACGCACCGCACGTTCCACTCTGTGACCAAGCCTCTCGAGTACGTGAATTTGATATGGTGCCATGACTAAAAAAATAATAAAGGACATCTACTCTAATCATACTTTTCTTTTTCTCGCTGTGCAGTTCAGGCTGGCCTTGAGCTCACTTTTGTAGCCCAGGCTGGTCTTGAACTCGCACCGATCCTCCTGCCTCAGCTTCCGGAGTGCTGGGATTACAGGTGTACGCCACCACACCCGGCCTCATATTTATTTTTTAAACTTTATTTATTTATTTATTTATTTATTTATTTATTTATGGCCAGCTCAGCCTGCCCTGGGAGTGGGGCTGGCACAGCATGTGGTGCCAGGGATCAACCAAGGTACCTGTGGTTGCCTAAGCAGGCACTTGAGACCACTGAGCTATCTCGCTGGCCCTATTTTTTTAAATTTAATTTAATTTACTTTTTTTGTATTTTTAGGGAAGAGTCTACAGGGTGTTCAGGGTCTCACTACTAAATCAGACTCAGTGATCTGCCTGTTTACAGCCTCCCCAGAGCTGGGGTCCCAGGTGCGTGCTACCATGCCCAGTCTCAACTACCAGCTCAAGGCGCCCACCTCCAGGGCGGGGCCAGCATGGCAGGTCCGGAAGGAACCCCCAGCCTCTGTACCTGCATGTAGGCTCCTTAATCCACTGAGCTATTTGGCCAGCCCAGATTTTAGGTAATGATTTTTATGCTAAAAATTTGAAGAAATACTTCTAACAGGTTTTTTAAAAATTCTCATCTTGACCAGGGAGACAGCTCAGCGGTCTAAGCACCTGCCAGGCAAGCAAAAGACTCCGCATTTGATCCCCAACACTGCAAAAAAATAATTCAAGTAAAATAAAATTCACATCTCACCAGCTGTAACCTCAGAACTCGGGAAGCTGAGGCAAGAAGATTGCCACAGAGTGAAGGTCAGCCTTGGGCATCTAGTGAGTTCAAGGCTGGCCAGAACTAAAATAGCAAGACCCCACCTCAAAATAAAAAAGTGAGTGTTCCTCCAAAATAGCACTCCTTTCTCTTCTATTAGAGTTTGTGCTTCTTTTTAAATCTCAGCTAGGGGCTGGGGAGATAGCTCCATGGCACAAGTGCCTGTCTGGCAAGTGCAAAGTCATGAGTTTGAACTCCAGTCCCACAAAAAATAAAAATAAAAATAAATAAATCTTGGCTAACCTGGAGTTCTTCCTATTCCCCTACTGGACAGACCCCCGAATCCTGACTGCTTAGCAAGACTACAAGGGAGAGCAGACAGATGGAAAATGATGGCAGAGAACCCCCAACCTGTCCTTCCCAGAGCAGCAGCCAGCAATCCAGCTCCTTAACAAAAATGTCTTTGTCAAAAGCAGCTGAAGAAGGGCCAGGGATACGGCTCAGTGGCACAGCACCTGCCTGGCAAGCATGAGGTCCTGAGATCAACTCCCCAGTACCAGAAAAAAAAAAAAGTAGCTGACACCAAGCACGGTGGGCCTGAACCTCCCAAAAACTAGCTGGGGCTTGGACCACTCTGATGTCATCCCTGCTTCCCCGCTGGCCCATGACAACCTTCAGAGAAAGAACCAGAATTGTCTCTGAGTCTTCCCTGGAGCTGCATACTGGCCTGTCATCTCCCGGAAGAGCCGAATACGCTTTATGGAACCAAGTTCGCTCTGTCACTACTTGTGCCATGCACAGTGATTCCACTAGAAGTTTTATCGGGCCTTTGTTTAAAAAAAAAAACCTTTTCTGTTTCTGAGATTCTCATTCTCTAGTTATCTTCTAGCTCACTGCAACACTCAGCACGTATCACATCCCCATGGATGATTAAGCTTCCCACAATGCCCCATCTCCTGTACCTCTTATCTCCATAGGTACAAAATTCTTTTCTTTGCATGGAATTTCAAAGTATGACATTTCTAAGAAATACGTTTTCCTTCTGTCAAAACCTTTCCACAGAATAGGTATGGTGGGGCACACCTATGATCCCGACACCCAGGAGGCTGAGCAGGACAGTCACAAGTTCCAGGACCACCTGGGCAAGCTAACAGGACCCTGCCTCAAAAACAAAACAAGGGGAAAAAAAAGGAGAGAGAGAGAAAGAAAAACTTCCCCAAGAAAATATTCCTGACCTCACCCCCGCCAGACTCCAAACTACATATCGCATATTCTTTAGCAAGGAACAGCCGGGCGTGGTGGCGCACACCTGTTATCCCAGCACTGGGAGGCTGAGGCAGGAGGATTGATGGGAGTTTGAGACCAGCCTGGGCTACAAAAGTGAGCTCAAGGCCAGCCTGAACTGCATAGTGAGACCCTGTCTCAAAAAGACAGAAAAAAAAAAAAAAAAAAAGGAATAACATTTAGTACCAAGAATATTGTATCACAAACCCACAAGAGGATTGTGGGAGGCTGAGGGAGGAGTAGCATAAATTTAACTGCAGACTGGGCAATTAGATCGATCCTGCCTCAGATTACATAGAAAGGGCTGGGGTATAGCTCAGTGCAAAGGCCCTGGAGACAAACAGACAGACAGACAGACACCACTTACAACACTTTCTCCTTACTGTCAAGCAACTAGACATTGAAAAGTAGGATAGTCTGAGATTACTGGGGTGTACTGACCAAGCTGGACAGTACTGAGATTCGCACGTGTTCCACAACTTGCTCAGCACACTTCTGGCAACACAACGAACAGTGGAGCGGCACACCACAAGCCTCTCATTTATAAAATAGACACTCCGGAGGCTGAGGCAGGAGGATCATGCATAGTGAGGCCCTGTCTCCAAAAGAAAACAAAAATGATACAGAGCCTGCAAGATAGCTCAGCAGGCTAAGCACCCACTTGGCAAGCACAGGGACGGGGTTCGATCCCTGGTATTGCATGGCACAATGGCCCAGAACTCCAGGTGTGCCGTGCTGACCACCGAAACTGGGCGTGGTGATGCATGCCTGTAATCCCAGCACCGGGGAGGTTGAAAATAGACTACAAGTCGGAGCTGTGTAGTGAGACTCTGACCTATATATTTTTTTTCTTTCTTTCTTTTTCTTTTTTCTTTTCTTTTTGAGACAGGGTCTCACTATGCAGTTCAGGCTGGCCTTGAGCTCACTTTTACAGCCCAGGCTGGTCTCGAACTCACACCGATCCTCCTGCCTCAGCCTCCCAAGGGCTGGGATTACAGGTGTGCGCCACCACATCCAGCTTGTACCAAACATATTAAAAAAAAAAAAGAAAGAAAGAAAAGAAAAGAAAAAGGAAAAACCCACAAATGTATCTCAGTAAGGGAAATAGGCTACCACCAAAACTTACTTGAACACAGGCCGGTCGGGGTCGTGAAGTACAACAGGACGAACTGGGCAGCAGGTATCTAATCAATCATTCACCCAGTGGTTCTGTAGAGAACTTTACTCCATGTTATATTATCCTGTGACCTTTGGAGTTACAAAGTAAGCCGGGTAATCTCGCAGCCAAGCTAAACTGAGGCTGCATCCCCATCCGCTCTCAGCTCTGCTCTGCCTTCTCCCATTTAAAAAGGAAACAGAATGCAGGGAAAAAACAAACCTGCGTTTGCCTATTGTCGCAGTTCGCTGGCTACCCTGTATCATAAATTAACCAGCAGAACTGGTTCGGCAACAAATTGAAACCTCTACATTCTAACTGAGGGTATTCACTGATCTCAAGGGCCATTCAAGAGCCTACAGCAAGCCAAAGCTGAAACAACTAAAACAAAAACCCGCTTCTGGCCAGACTCATAATCCCAGCACTCGGGATGCTGAGGCAGAGAGATCTTTGCGAGTTCCAGATCAGCCTGAGCTATAAATTCTACATACTTTGATTAATTACTGTGAAGCATCTCCAAGAGTTTAGAAATACTAAACAAAGAAAAATATGCCGCTGTCCTCAGAGAACATATCTAGGAGGAGACTGCAAGAATGGAAAGTGAAAATAATACGGAAAGAAGCTGTGTGTGTGTGTGTTTGAGAGAGAGAGGAAGACAGACAGAAAGAGATAAAGACACACACACACACACACACACACACACACGGAAAAAGACAGAGACAGCGACAGAAATTTGTTAATGACAAAAAAAAGTTACAATTTTAAAAGCTACTTAAATTCTTGCCAGATTTTTGCTCTGTACCCCTGGCCTAGATGAGGGACTACACACTTCCTCCTCTAATAAAGGGAAGAGAAAGCTGGGGATATAGCTCAGCGGTGTAAGCGCCTGCCTGGCAAGTACAAGGTCCTAAGTTCGACTCCCAGTATAAAAGGAGATATAGAAGTTAGAAGTCCGGAAGCGAGATGGAGAAAGAGGCCCCCGGCAGGCAGCCACAGGTGACAGACACAATGCTCTCTTCAGAGCACAGGAGCCCCTGGCAGGCAGGCGTGTGAAAGCAAAAATTGGGGTGCAGGCCACCACCCAGGCAAATGGTGGCCACCTCGGGCTCTGCACGCTCACTTATTTTCATAAACTGAAAGCGAACTAAACATAAGAAGTACTTTGAAGATCAAATCTATGTTAGAGCGGGGCATAGCGGCAAGCCTCTGTAATCCCAGCACTCAGCGGCTGAGGTGGGAGGATCCCTGCACATTTGAAACCAGCTTGAACTGCATCACGTGCCCCAGAGTCAAAACAATAACCATAACAAAAATGGAAAGAATCGAGATGACCCGAATCCATCAAAACCAGCGGATAAATATTTGCCATGCCTAGACAGACTTCAGCCTAGACAACTTTGGTCCCGAAGGTATGCAGAGCCTCTCTCAAAGCCCTGTGATGCACACAGGTGTGGGTAAACACTGTGGTAACATAAACCTGGAGCCACACCTCAAATCAGGACAAGGCTGAAGAGTAACTCAAAGTCCAACTGAGCCCTGCCTGGCAGTGTAAGTCCTTGTGGCTTCTAAACTGTCACCACTGTCCCTCAATCAAATGAGTCAGCATTCGTCTGCAGAATTCTCCTTCCCTGCTATCCCACAGCAGGCTCCGGGCTCCTCAGAATGAACACAGCACCAAATACAACATGGTAACTGCAAACGCCCAGCATGTTTGCAACACAGGCCAACTATTTTGCCCATTGTGAGGTGTAGGTGCCACATTATTCTTGAAACTTATGTGGCTAAGGAAAAAAGCAGTATCAAACCTGCAATAAAGGAACTGAAGACAGTAGACTACCAAAAGAAGAAAATCAAAAGAGCCAGCAGACTTCTGACACATACAGTGGAAAGCCACAGGTTGCTATCAGTTTTCTTCAGTGAACTCTCAACGAGTCACACTCTTGCCAGATGTGACGGCACATGCCTCTGATCCCAGCACTCAGGAGGCTGAGGCAGGAGGATCACAGCGAGTATGAGACCAGCCTGGGCTACACAGAGAGTTTAAGGTCAGATGAACTACACAGTGAGACCCTGTCTCAAGAAAAACAAAAGCCTGGTGGCTCCCGTCCTGGCCTGGGGGCTCCACTGTCCACGGCCACCGGCTGCTGAAGCCCCAGCAGCACCATACGGTATCTCTATACATCATTCAGCATGTTTTTTACAAACCAGAGCTCAAAGCAGACACCTGCCCAGCCCCAGATGATGAGGCCCAGAACAAACCCTCCCGGCGTGGGCAGGGCCCTCTATGACCCACTGGGCGTCTCTCCACCTCCTCTCCCACCATACCCAGCCTCCACGCTGCTCGCCCCGCTCTCCACCCACATGAACCTGCCTCAGATCACCAGAGGCCCAGGCGCCCATGCTCAGCTCAGATGTGTCCAGAAAGAGCTCTGCCTTCCCCAAAGCAGACTCGTGGCACCATCGCAGCTCACTTCCTGCCACGGCTGCCACAGCCACACTCACTATCCCACGCCCCCTGTGGCAGTCAACAGCAAGGCCCTCTCTCCCAGGTGGGAAGAACTGTAGACCATGTCTACTTCGTTTCCAACAGTGCCTCAGTCCCATCCCCCAGCCTCCAGGCACCGAATACAGTAATGCACATCTACTGCCTTATGGCTACCACTTCACCTGCGACCCAAAATCCCTTGTATGACACCACACACACACTTCCTAAACCTTGTGGCATACACACTTCCCTTCCACACTGAGGTTCCCTAAGTTGCCCCCAGTAATACAGCACCAGGTGACACTGCTGGAATTTGAACCAGACGAAGACTGACTTTACAAGCCACGCTTCCACTATTTGATGATTCCTCAGATGTTTCCACAAGTCTCTTGGTTTTTGAGACAAGGTCTCACTCTATAGCCCAGGCTGGCCTTGAACTCACTAAGTAACCCAAGTTGAGCTTGAATTTTCAGAGACATCCCTGCCTCAGCCTCCTGGAGTACTTGGGCTACAGGTGCGCACCACGACACCTGGCTTACAACTTATTTTCTTCCTTAATAGGAACAAGTTTGGAAGATGTTGGCTGCTGACGCCCCTATAAATTACATCATTTTGTCAGCTCTTGGAGCCCATGTGAGTTCCCCAGTTCAGGAACCCCCCCAACAGGCAGACCCCCCGGGGCCCCAGATTGGCTACTTCTGCCCTTTCCTGTTCCATCTCCCGCCTACCCACTTCCATTCACTCCCTACACCTATGGGTGGAAAGACACCCATAGACACCGTAGAAGACAGGACAGGAAAAGAATCCAGCCCTTCACTCAGGGTAGCACACACCTGGGCGGGGAGTTTGCAAGTTACCAGGCACTTGGAACCTGAAAGAACAAGCTGGGTCATTTCAAAACATACTGGCTCTGCTCAGACCTGAACTCGGCGGCTGTTGCTAAGAAAACAGGGCCAAATGCAAGCCGACTGGGTGAGTCACGGGAGAAAGGCATGAGTGGCTCCCCAGCTCCCAGCTCCCGGTTCCCGACGTCATCACCAGGAGCCTGCAACGAAATCGTCAGCCTGTGCTTATAAACTCTCCCGGGTCTCTCTCCTGCAAGGCCAGAAAGAAATACAGCCAGTTCTGGATGAGATACTTTCATAAAATTAATCATTACCCAACAAAGCCAAACCTTCCTGCAAAGAAGAAAACAAAAAGTACAGAGACTACAAAGGTAACATTCTTTCAAACAAAGATCTGTTAACAGAAGGAAAATTCTGACTCCAGGACACCCACTGAGTGACCGTGAAAGATATTTTGGAAAGAGTATGCTAGTAATCTGCTTTCATGGCCAATATAAACCTGCAAGTATGAAGACATCTATACCACGGGGTGGAGGTGGGGCTCAGCGGCAGAGCGCGGCCCAGCATGTCCGTGACCCTTAAGGTTCACTCCTAGTCACAGTAATGTGCGCGCACAACCTTTCAATACACGATTCATTACAGCCCTCCTCTTTTTTCCCTGCTCAATCATTTTTCTTGTCTTTTTGAGATAGGGTTTTGCTACCCAGTTGAAGCTGGCCTTGAACTCACTTTGTAGACCAGGCCGGCCTCCAACTTCCGGCAATGCTCCCTGCCTCAGCCTTTCCCCGAGTGCTGGGACTACAAGTGTGTACCACCACACCCAGCCTAACTCATCCTTTATATAAACGAGGACTCAAAACATTTTATCTATCATCAATGTAATTCAGCTTAAAATCTGAATCTGGCACCATAATATCTCAGACAATTCCGAAGTCCAATTATTTGTGGGTGAAATAAGATTTGAAATTTGCTCCAAACTCATCCACTGTAAAGCACTAGGAAAGGTATAGATCACAGCAGACGGGCAGGCTGTGCCAACGACTGGCACTCACTGAGTAATGCTACTCAAGAGTTCACTCGATTACCTGTGAATATATTTGAAATTCATGATAAATTTTTTTTTATTTTATTTATTTTTTTTTTTCTTGTTTCAGAACCTTTGCCTCTTTATTCACTCATTTTTATGGTCGGCTCAGCCCGCCCCGAGGGCAGGGCTGGCGCAGCATGTGGTGCCGGGGATAGAACCGTGGTGCCGGGGATAGAACCGCGGTCCCTGAAGCCGCCCAAGCTTTCCCAAGCAGGCGCATTAGACCACTGAGCCATTCTGCCAGGCCCTCATGATAAAATTTTTTAAGTCCGATCTCCTTGTGCTCCAGGGGCAAACACAACTTCACTGTGCATTTGTTTCGCTTCCACTGCAATTAACATTATTAGCACTGACCCGCTCCACACCCACGCTGCACATGCGGAGGATTCAGGGGCTGGGGACCAATCTCAGAGACTCCAAGCTGGCTGGCATCCAAACAGCTCCAAAGGGCCGGGTATGCCACACCTGTAATCCCAGTACTCGGGAGGCTGAGACAGGAGGATCCTTTCGAGTTCCATACTACCAGCCCGGGTCTCAATGTGAGCTCTGAAGTGCACAGCAAGATGCTGTCTCAAAAAGCCAAACAAGGGCTGGGAACATAGCTCAGTGGAATAAGTGTTTGCTGGGCAAGCACAGGGTCCTGAGTTCAATCCCTGGTACCATGGGGAAATAAAAAAAAAAAAAAAAAAGGACTGGCAGAGAC
>PVJA010045426.1:0-15666 GCA_004027025.1 Myocastor coypus
ATAAAAAACAAAAAAAATTAAAATCCCAGGCAAGGCTTATAACTCAGTGGTATAGCATTTGGTTGGCATATGCAAGGGCCTGGGTTTGATATCAAGCACTGGCAACAAAAAGAAAGAAAAGATATTATCAACATAAATCAGTTTAAAAATTGAAACCCTCATGAGTACAAAGATGTACTATTATCCCATGTAGTCAGGTATCTAGGAAATTCACTTGTTTGTGATCCTGAAAAGTATATTATAGGCAAAGGTAAAAAATGAGATGTTAGTGTATATAATGGAATAAATGTGTCAGAGGCTTAGACCTCAAAAGAGTAGCAGACAGTGTATTAAACACAAAAGTAGAAAGTAAGTCCCCTGCTTCAAAGGCCTCACAATAGGTAATACCGGCATCCACAGAAAGAAATGTTCACACTATTTGGTACTATACAAGAGCTGCCAGCAAGAGAAAAGCATTTCGTTTTTTTTCTCCTTTTATGGTATTACCAGTTACTCATTGCTTAGACATTTTAAGTCAGTAGGGGTTTCAAAATGAGACACTGAGAAGGCTAAAGCTTATGAAATGGGTGTCACAAATATACACAACAAGTAAAACTGTAATAAAGATAAAAATAAGCACAAGACGTTCCCTCTTCCCTTTTTTTCTACAAAGAGCAATAACCACAGCCATAACTCACAGCGGGAGCCCAGTGCATTGGGTTCTGCTCCAAGCCAGTGATGTGTAGGGGCATACCCGGGCCTCACTGCAACCCTCCGGGGGGAGCCTGAGGACTGTCTGCATGGGACTGATGAGAAAACTGAGGCACAGTGACGCTGAGTAATGTGCCCAAGGCGACACTAGCAAGTGAAAAGCCAAGATCTGAAAATAGGGAGTCTAGTTTCTGAGCTCACATTCCACCATGATGTTCCAAAGGATTAACTAAGTAAGAATGCCACTGTCTTTACAGCAGGTATGTTTCTCAAAGTGCATAGGATTAAATTTTTATATATTAAAAGTTATCATTAAAACTGCTTGAGAGGCTGGGTAGATAGCTCAGCAGTCTAAATGCTTGCTGGCAAGTGCAAGGACCCAGGTTCAATCCTCGGTACCTCTTATTAGGTGGGCCCTGTGCTGAGCCGGCCACTGAAACCAGGCATGGTGGTGCATGCTATAAACCCAGCACTGAGGAGGCTGAAACAGGAGGATCATTCTGGGTCTAAGCTGCATAACAAGACCCTATACCAAATAAATAAAGTTTTTTTTAAAAAACCCTGTTGATAGTCCTTAAGAACTAGTTGTTTTCAGTTTTTGAAACTAAAAATGTTCTGACTTTGGATTTCTAACTGCTATATATTCAGAGCTTGTTTTATACGAATACATCAAAACTTTCCCAATGACTCCTATCATTAAAAATTCAGAAACTGAAAATTAAGTACACATCCAGTTTCCTTCGTTTATAAGCTGTACAATTACCTAAGCAAACTGGACATCAGATTAAGCTTTTCCTTAAGGAAGTATTCCACACAATGAATGCTTTAATAATTAAAATCCCATGACATAGTTTGCCATCCCTAGCAGTGGTGCGGAGCCTGCGGCCTGCATGCTGCAGCAGGCTGTTCGCAGCATTGAGAGCTCTAAAAAGCTCACTTGGCCATTACTGCCTAAGTGAATCAAAATATCAAAGTGTAACAACAGCTAGCAAAAACAAAAAGGAAAATCACATATGTTTCCTTAAGGAAAAAGAAACACTACCCACATGATTAGGAAGTAAGGAGGGAGGAGAAGAGAAGGAAGGCAAGAGCAAAATGAAGAAAAGTAGGAAAAAGCAACTGTAAGTTCCATCTCTTGATATTTTTACCAATTTACTAAATAGTGCCTAGTACAGCAGGACATGTTGAAATCGCCACAGGGGTGACTGGCAGTATCTCGCTGAAGGAAATTCCCCAGGGAAAATGAGCCGGTTTCTTCACTGAATACACTGCAAGAATAGAAGATGAAAAAGGAACATCTACGTAGGAAGAGCTGTTTGAAATGTACTAATGAGCCACAAAGAACATTGTTTTCACTCTCCAACCAAATGCAAAGTGAAAAGAAGACTTGGATGAACTACTGAGAGTTGTAAACTAACTGAATACTCAATAATGTTAAGAAAGGAACTGTAAGTTTCAGGTATTGTTAAGGCTTGTGTCTAGATGCCTCCCCCAAAGTCCCATGCAGTGCTAGATGGGGATTTTTCAGAGAGGGCTGAATCCAGATTGTATGACTGATTCCCGAGGCAATGCTGAGGCAGTCCACTGACTGCTTTGGCACTGTCCTGATCCTAGTAGCCTAGATACATTACAAGGGACAGAAAGAGGCTTCTCTTCCTCCTTGCTTGTTCTGCTACCGTCTGCCCATGCTGAGCCGTGCCTCCTCTGTGACATCCCTCTGCCACACCACCCTGCCTTGAAGCCAGCACACTACACGTTGAAACCTCTGGACAGCGTGAGGCAAATCAGCCTTTCCTCCCTTAACATTGGGCTGTGAATATTTTGCCCCAGGAAGGAAAAAATACAGGTATGATAAGGAAATGATTAAGCATCTTATGCACATTTTTATCTCTTAAAATAAAGTATACTGATGTGTTTATAAAGAAATGGTAGGGGCTGGGGAGATACCTCAGTAGAATAAGCGCCTCCCTGGCAAGCGTAAGGTCCTGAGTTCAATCCCTAGCACCACAAAAAAAGAAAGAGATGCCACATCTGAGATTTGCTTCTCTCAACAAGGAAAGAAGGAAGATGAGGATATGGATAAATTATTAACACTTGCCATGGTCACATAAGGGCTCACGTTCCCACAGCACAATTTTTTTTTTTAACAAAGAAGCAGAGTACATGAAAAATTGTTACCTCAAGTATTATAATAGGGAGGTTCGCCAGGTAGCTCAGTTGGTACATGCTCATGATTCTGTAAAGTCTCTGAAGCTGGGCAATGCAGTTCGATCCCCACCCCCACATGGAGCATGAGACCTGCCCTTACGGCAGCCTCAGCCAGCCGAGAAAAAAAAAAAAAAGCACTATAACAGAGCGGTTTGGGAACAATTTAAAATTTCACTGCACATTCCTATAATGAAAGAACTGCTTTGACTAAGTAATAATACTAACATATCAGCTACTAGATACTTTTCTCAATAGAATATCTCAAATGTTCAAGATTACTTGCAAGTATTGGCTGATCTGTTTATTAATCAATGCCAGTAGAGTGAAAACAGATTTTGTTTTTTTGGAAATGACTATTTAAAACTATTAGCAAGTTGTAAGACTTTCACATTGTGTTTTTCTCCCCCTCTCTCTCTCTTTTTTTTTTTACTCTCAAAGTTCATTATTCATGTCCATTGGCATTGGGGAGACATGGTGTGCTAACTTATAAATTGAGGCTGACATTTTTAAGTACGCATAACTATCTGTAGCTTAAATTACTACATTATAAATCCTACTATACAAGAGTGTTATATCCATCACAAAAAGGTGAAGAGAACAAAGGTTCTGAGTTTTGGATTTATCACTTCTTCATTAGCTCAAATAAGTTTTAATTTCATTGAGAATAAAAGTTTGTACTAATGTCATTTAGATATCATGTCTGCATCTTGTCTTCTGAATAAATACTACAAAGGCAACAATATGCAATGTATTAATTATTGTAACCATCCTACTAACCTAATTTGAAACTGTTCCATTGCTTTTTTTTCCTCATTAAAATGAATTTTTAAAATAAAATAAATAAGGAAAGAACTTTCACCCAGCCAATACTGTCATAGTTAAATTTGGACTCTTATGTCCACAATAGGCTTCAAAGATTTTAATCTTCTATTTAAACTATATAAGTCTGGGGTCTGGCAGGATGGCTCAGTGGTCTAAAGCGCCTGCTTAGAAAAGCTTAGGCAGCTGTAGGGACCATGGTTCGATCCCTGACACCACATGCTGTGCCAGCCCTGCCCTCAGGGCAGGCTGAGCCAGCCATAAAAATAAATAAACAAACAAAAGTTCTGAAACAAGAAAAAAAAAAAAAAACTATATAAGTCTGTATGTTTCCTAGCACTGTTCCAGGTAGAAGGTATTTAGTATATAACAGCAACTATTCTAATTGTCAATGTGTAATCATGACTCTTATTTTTGTGCTAGCTAACTGTAGACTCCCTTCTCAAATGTCAACAATATTTCCCATGGGTATAAATGACCATCAGAAACCTATCTATTCTAGTGGGCTGAGGAGGCCTTGTGAACATTGCAGGTCTGGGTCATCTTTACATAATCAACATTTTGCCTATAACTCTTATAGGGCACCACTGAAGGTTCATGGCTTGGGAGGTTGGTGCACACAGTGGCAGCACTGAGAAGTCGCAGCCCTTCAAGAAGTGGGCGGGCTTAGTGGAAGGTAAGTAAGCCACAAGGGGCGCTTCCTTCTGAAAGCCTAAGTGCTGGTCTATAGAACGAGTTAGCTGTTCCTGCCAAAGTGAATTCTTCTGACTCTTTGGCTACCTTGCTCACCCTGTCCTTACTCTCCCACACATTCCTATTATGATGATGCCATCTCAAAAGGTTGAACCTAAGGGCAATCTGATCTTGGACTTTTTACCTTCAAAACTCTAAGCTAAGTAAGCTTTTTTTCTTTACAAAGTATCTAGCCTCAGGTACTTTGATATAGGACCAGGAAACAGAGTAATACAAAATCATCATTAAGTATTTGACAGTGTACCTGAGACTACCACATCTCAGACTAAAATCTCAAGAGACTTCTACTTGGGCCATGTCCAGCCTAGTTAGTCCACAGAGGGTACATCTTGTCCAGATCACTGTTACTCTTACTATGTCTAGGTTGTTCCTGAAAGCCTAGTACCACCAATCACAATAATAACTAATACCCGACAGCACTCTTGGTCCCAGGTATACCACAAACACATTATATACTTGAGTACATGTGATCTTTAAAATATCCTAACATTGTATAGTATGCCCAGGTATAACTGAAGAGGCCAAAGTTTAAGGAGGCTAGGAAACACGTTCCAAGTCCAAAGGTACAGTGCAGAGGCTGGGATCAAGCCAGGTCTGTCTCACAGTAGAGTCCATATTCTCCAGGACTGACTCAAAACAAACAAACAAACCCAAAATGCATGACTGTCTTACAGTAGCAAAGGTCATCTCCATGGAAAGTAAAGCATCATTTCTAAGGCTGTTGGCATGGCCGTTTCCAGTGGAGACTAATACGGGAGTCTGATCTGGGTGGAGATGATAAGGCCAGCCCAGCCCGGCCCAGCCCGGCCCAGCCAGCTGGAGGCACAGACAGTGCAGAAAGAGGTGGGAGGGCAAATTCCTGCTCTCTCTTCCAAAGTCAAGGCACCCATCTCCTGACCTCAGATATCAGAACTCCTAAGTCTCTGGCTTTTGGACTCTGGAACTGACTGCAGCAGCCCCTCAGGCTCCTGAGACTTTGTCCTCAGACTAAGAATCACACATTGCTTCTCTGGCTCAGAGGCCTCAGGTTTTGGACTTGGCAATACCAGCCACATCCTCTGTCAGCTTACAGACAGCCTACCACAGGATTCCTCAGCCTCCACGAACACGTGAGCCAATGCCCCAGATAACTCACCTCTCTTCTCTCTACACATCCTATTGGCTCTGTCCCTGGAGAAGCCTTACTACTATAGATGGCTGCTGATAAATAAAGCTTTTCAAAGAAGTCTCTAAGGGTCCCCTTGAGGTCACTTTCATTTCTTTAATGAGCTTTACAAAGCACTGTTCTTGACCTCGTGGGAGTCTATCATTTTTCATCCACTGCTTTCTGACACACAATATTAACCAAAAATATTATTCTGAGATGGCAACAGACAAAGACGACAATCATGAACCAAAATATAAAAAAAAAGAAAAATGAAAACCAAAAGGTCTAGACATCTTGTAAATGAAGACTAAGAAAAAATTCAAATGGTTGGATTCACATTATTGTTGTACAAAGGACCAGGCACACACACTGAACTGTAAGTTTCTGAGGTACAATACTGCCGCCAGAATGTAACTGTTATGACATAAAACCCAGTGGAAACATATAAGCTAAAGAATCAGTCTTTCACAAGTTGAATCTCAGCTCGCTGTTGTTGTCTGGTTTATTTCATCACTCACCCCAACTATGAAAGTATTTCTTTTTTTCATTCCCCCCCCATAGGATTATTTTATATTATTCGCCCAAAAAGTCACATACATAATAATAAGACTGCTAGAAATCCATCCATACACTAGAGACCCAAAGACTCCAGCGAAAGACCTGGCTCCCATGGCAATGTCCCGCACGAGTCCAGCTGAAGACCTAGCGTGCATGGCAGTGTCCTGTGTGAGTGCATCTGGAGGCCTAGAACCCATGCCATTGCCCCATGCAGGTCTGTGTCAAGAATCTGTACTGGGAAGGCCCCAAGGTCCACTGTGGAAGCAAGAAAGTTAGCATAAGTGAGATGAAGGATCTGTGCTTAGAGCTCTCTGCAGTACAGCCAGGAAGCAATGATCAAGGGAAGGACCAGGGCTCCCCTGATGAGAACCACAGTCTTCCTCAGCAATAGTGAGGTCCCAAGGTCCTCCCGTGACAAAAGCATCGGAATTCCTATCAGAAAAACCAGCACAGCGAGCTTTTCCAAGAGAATCAACACAGCACACAGCCTTTTCTTCCAGTTCTCCCATTTTTTCTTTCTTTTCTTTTTTTTTTTAATGTATTTAGGACAGGGTCTACAGGGTGACAGGGTTTCATTCTGTACATCAGACTCAGATTGATTCTCCTGTTTGCAGCCTCCCAAGTACTGGGATTACAAGTGTGCACCACCATGCCCGGTCTCATTCGCCATCTCAGCATACCCCAGGGTCAGGACCGGCACTGTTCACCAGGCATTGACCTCTGGCCCCTTCAGTCTGCCTAAGCAGGCACTTTAGTCCACTGAGCCATCTGGCTGGCCCACTTATTTTATTTTAAAAAGAAAAAAGGTAATTTTAAAAATCATTAGAAGCCAGATGTGGTGACACATGCCTGTAATTTCACCACTTGGGAAGCTAAGGCAGGAGGATCAGTGTGAGTTTGAGACCAGCATAGACTACAAAAGTGACCTCAAGGCCAGCCTGAACCACATAGTGAGACCCTGTCTCAAAAACACAAAAATTAATTAATTAATTAATTAAAAATCTCTAGAAACAATACAAAATTTCAGAAAACAAGGCGATAGAAATTTAACAGCTGTTATATCGTATATTGTTGTCTTTATAGTAGTTGTTCAGCTGGGGGATAGAGCTCAGAGGCCTAAGTGTCTGCCTGGTAAGCTCAATGAGCAGAGTTTGATTCCCCATGCCACGTGTCATACCAGCCTGACACAGAACCAGTCACAGATGTGGAGTGCATGCCTGTAATCCCAGCACTGGGGAGGCTGAGCGAGGAGGATCACTAGGAGTCCAAGCCTCACAGCAAGTCCCTGTACCAACACAGAAATCAAACTCCCAATTTATGTTTTGTTCTGCTATATAACTATAAATTTGCTCCTATGGTCTGAAGTGAAAAACCAATAGTTATCAAAGTTTTGTCTATTTCTAAAGTTTTCATAATGTTATTATCACTAATTGTCCTATTATATGCAATATATCATATCTGTTTTAATCACTTATTGTCCCAAGGAACGAGTAAATATTTTAACAGATACAGGGCAACACAAAGATGAGCAACAGAAGACTCATAGATGTCAGTGAAGAAGAAGGAGGCAACACTAACGACATGAAAAGATTTCTTGCAGAAGTCATAGCAGAAATTTTCCCATGGATGGGAAAAGAATCTGATGTAAAGATTAGTGAGGCAAATAGAACTCCAATTTAACCATAATAAAAATAAATCTATACGCAGAACATAATAAGGTCTCAGAAAGTCAGCAGAAGAACAGAATATTAAGAGCTGTTGAAGAAAAGCAACAGATCACATAACAGAGGAAAGCTCCTCAGCACCACAGCAGACTTCTCAACACAGACCATCACCACCTGAAGAGGAGCTGCGTATGAAGAATTTCAAGTCCTGAAGGAAAACAACTTCCAGCCCAGATCGATGTACCCTACAAAACTATCTTTCAGAATTAAAGGAGAAATAAAATACTTTCATGACAAGGAAGGACTAAAGAAATGCATGAATATCAAACCAACCCTACAAAGAGTACTGAAAGATATTCTGGAAAGAAATAAAAATGACCACAATTCCAATAACAGAAAGAAACCACCAAACAGGCAAGCAACTAAACATAGGGGAAAAGGAGGTAACAAACAGCAGGAAAATAACATGACAAAGATAAGCCAACACATACCAGTTATAACCACCAAGGTATACGGCCTGAATTGACTAAGTACAAGAAATAGACCTGTAGAGATTGCATGTTACCCTGTAACATGGCTATCATATGTAAAATGGCTATCATAAAGAAATCAACTAATAACAAACACTGGAGAGGTTGTGGGGAAAAAGGAACGCTTCTCCGCTATTAATGGAGTATAGATTGAAACAACCACTGTGGAAACCCGTGTGGAGATTCACAAAAAACACCCAGGATTAGAGGTCCTATTCAACCCAGCTATTCGCCTTCTGGGTATTTTTCCAGAAAAATTCAAAACATCCTACCACATAAATATATACGCACTCATGTTTATAGCAGCACGACTTTTCATAACTAAATGCTGGAAGCAACCTAAATGCCAATCAGTTGAGAAATCAATAAAAAAAACATTGTGGTATTTTTAGAGACTACATTCTTAAGTGAAAGAAATGACACCCACATGTGTAAACATCTTATTGTCTCCCTACTGCACAAACCTGAAAGAGTAAATAAAATCTGAAAGGTAGAGTAGTATGGTACAAGAGAAAGACACCGAGCAAAAGGAATGAACAATAGTGATGAAAAAGGAAAGGAAGAAAAATTATCAGGTATGTATATATACAGGACAGCTAAGATGATCGTACTGCTAATTGCTATTGATTTTCTATGCATTTAGTACAGGGGATCCAGGGTCTGCAGGGTCCCATTGTAGAATGGGCTCTCACTGATCCTCCTGTTTTCAGCCTCCCAAGCGCTAGGATTATAGCTGCATGCCACCATGCCCAGTCTCAGTCTCAATCTCAGCATATGCCAGAGATGGGGCCAGCACAGACTGAACTTTGGCCACAGAGCTCTGCCTAAGTGGGTGCTTTAGTCCACTGATCTATCAGGCCAGCCCTTCCATTGGTTTTTGGAAGGTAGCAGTTAATGCTTAAAATTTTCACTTTGACCGATTTTTCATGTTTATGGCTGGTAATCTGAGCAACTCCATGAAAGACAACCATGTATAATATAACAACCATCGTTGAATACCTATCATCTTTTTTAAAAAATTGTGTTTCCTTTCTAATGTCTTATCTATTATTTTTTATTCTCTTAAAATAAAAAATAAATGCTTCACTGTATTAAAATACATCTTTTTTATCCATTTCTCATGTGTTGGGCATTTGTGCTGTTTTCAAGATTTAGCTATGACAAATTGCCCTGGTGTAGTCAGATCTATTGATGACTGCACGACTTTAGGAAAAATACTTAGTTAACCCTCTGATGCCTCAGTTTTAAGGTATATATAATATAAATAACAGCAATATTTCCCTTGAGGAAAATTAAGAGAAGCACAGTTAATGCATGATGATATCCACAACCACTAGCTTAAATACATCTATGTGGGCTGGCAGCAACTGGGAAAAAATAACATTCTTAAACACTAGCAACACAAAAGCTGTTGCTCTCAGACACCCATATGGTCAAAAGTGGCACCAGCAAAGAAACTGAAAAGCAATGGAAAGTTGTCCTCCAGCTTAGACTGGCAGGTGGATCGGAAGCGCCTACCTTGGGGAACTCACACAGTGTCCATCCTAGACCTGCACCATATGAGTGCAGAGGGTCCCACTCCCAGAAGGGCCATGCCAATATATCCATGGCGAGAGTACACATTTAGCTTGAAATAATAAGTATCTTTGAAGATGTGTTTTCTACATGGGTCCATGGGATAAAATGACTTGACTGAGAGCCACGGGTCACATACGGTCCCATCTCTGGCTACCTCCCTCCAGGGCCCTCACTAAGCTGAAGCGAGAAGGCTGCAGGGAAGAGGGCAGGAGGCACACATTCACTGGCACCAGCCTGGGCTGGAGGGGCCACAGCTGTCTAGATGGGAGGCTCACTGTAGTCCTTTTGCCCCTGCGCCCACTCAGGTACCAAGGATTTTCTGATTATCTGGGCATTGGCCACCCACAGTTTGAGGTGAGAGCCTGCAGGGAGGGGGCATGGCTTTCCCATCCTGCCTGGGTGGCCCCTCCCCTTTCACATTTTCATTTCATTTCAGCCTTGCAAATGATGTGACCTGCCTATTCTTGTTGTGACAGTAACAAAATACCAACAGAGGAGAAGTATCTGGTTGACATGCATCAACTTTTAAAATATAAACATAAGCTACTCCCAACTTAGATTAATTATCTCCCTCCTAACATGACACTGAGATCACTAACACTGTGACTTCAAGACTGAGGAAAAGGTTTTTACCTAGAGTAGAGCCAAGGAAGTGGGAAAATACCATTTTTTTGAAAAATGGGATGGGGTCTCATTCTGTTTCACCCTATTAAAATCCTGTAACACCTCTTCTCCTCCTCACTCATTCAACCAGCCATGGAAGGAATCTGTGGGACACAGGCAAGTTCTAGATGCAGGCACACAAAGAAAAGCCATGGATGAGGTGGGGAGCAAAAGCAGGAGGAATAACAGTAGTTACTGTATTAATTGAGTACTTTCTGGCTAATATTTGATGCTCAGAGCTCTGTTTAAAAAGGATTTTCACACATCTTTTTTAAGTGCTTGGCACTTACAGGCTAGGCTGTATTAGAAGCATTTTACATATTTAACAATTTAATTCTTACAAGTGATTAGAGGTAAAGTGTAACACTGACGTATTTTAGAGATACAAATTGAAACATGGAGAATTTTAATAACTTGCTACTCCATGCAGCTGAGTGATGAAGGCTGATTTCAGGCAGATAATTATAACAGCATGATAAATACAGGAGCCCGGGTGATGGAAAGAGCCACAGCAAGAATTTAAATAAACCAGGCAATCATAGGTAGTGTTGGTAAGTACTTTCAAAAATGTTTCATGGCTTATACTGAAAGCTGCACTATCCAGTATTCTAAACATTATTTCTAGAGGAAAATTCTCCCTGGGTCAAAGCACTGATTGAAAATGAATACTCTGGAACCCATCTAGCTGCTTATGACAAGCTCAGTTGACCCACTTGGTTTGCTTATCTGAAAAACAGAACCGACTGATAGGTGCGGCACATGTATGGCATTTGTGTGCCGTTTCCCATCCCTGAGCCAGAAAAGACAGCAATATTAAGCACGATGCTCTCTACTGCTGAACCCCGAGGCGCCAGAATCCTCCTCTCTACGGCTCCAGTCACCTGTGGACTAGAGGAGCAGTGCAGTGCCCCCTGAACTCAGGATGCTAAGACCACAGAGTCCCTGGAAGCATCCTTTGGGATGCTTTTTAGCTCAGAAAAAGGAATCACCTTTGATAGATGAATTTACGGAGAGCTCTGGAGAGACTAGAATTAAACTGTCCTCAATAGCACGGTGTGAAAAGGTTAGTTCTATATTACATGCTATCCTTTGAGTCAATCCTTATTATCTGTAAAACATAACTGACATCCACAATATCGGCTCCATAATGCTGTCTGCCAATCACTACTAGCAGAATATAGAACTTTCACCTATCTTCAAATCCTTACAAATACAAAAAAGAGAGTCAGCCAAGGTATTATCTCTATTTTCAAACTTTCATGGACCAAACAGACAATAGCCCAGGCTTTCACCCCTTACAAACATCAACAGCTGTTCCATTTGGTTTAACTCAAACACATCTGGTTTTAAAACAACGAATGATGAATGACTAAGGTAAATACATTACCCAAATGGAGCTGGATAGGATTATTAAACTGAATCATCGTCATGACAATCGATGTGGTCATGTCATAAAATTTTACAAAGCTATCCTGGCAATGGCTGAAGGGTGACACCAGGGCTGTCATACATAGATTTCACATCATGTTACACACTTAATGATTATTTTTATTGGAGAAAAAGCAGCAGTATACTATAATATAATAGGGCCGACAAAGGTCTTTCTGAGGTAAACATGTCCATAGCAGCTTCTTAACCAGATGTCTCATTCAGTGACACATCTAATAGATAACTTTTTCCTGAGGAAGCAGTTCCAGTGAGACTTTCTGGAATTAAGTTGCCCTCAGTAAGCACTATGTGAAAGGATTAACTCTATATTAGGTGCTACTCCTCTAGTCAATCCTCATTATCTGTACAGTATAAGTGAACATCTACAATACCAGCACCATGATGCCATCTGCCTAAGAAGACCTTTCTTTTGGATGGCCATGTTTATTCAAAATTGGACCTGGTCTTCCTCACAAGTCTTCTCTTCAAATTTTCTCATTTATTGCAATGGTCCCTTTTCTCTTTGTCGCTAGTACTATCAGCTCTATCTCTCAGTCTCATCTCGTGCCTGATCTTTGTAGGTGGAATAACTTCCACTTCTAATTAGTCCCCTTTTTTCTAAGACTGATAACTTAGTCAAAAGGCCTTGCTTTGGTTTGATGTGGCCATTCTTAGGCCCAACAGTAGCAGTCAGCGACACCCTCTAATGCCTTAGATTACTGATCACAGAGCCTGGGCTTCAGCCCCCAATTAGTCCACCAATTCACTGAAGCTACTCAATGTGGTTACCTAATCTGCAAAATAAGAGTGCTGGATTAGCAGAGCCTCAAGATTCCTACTTGGGTGGGCCAGGGAGATAGTTCAGTAGAATAAGCGCTTGCCTGGCAAGCGCAAGGTCCTGAGTTCAATCCCCAGTACCACAGAAAGGAAGGAAGATAGATTCCTACTTGGTACAACAAATCTCTTGTCCTAAAATTTATGATCCATTATAATCTGGCTAATCAAACCCACCTAGAAATATGCCCAAAGCAAACTCTCCTACTCTCAGCTACTGTTTGTTTCATTAATTCCTTCTTCTCAGAAGACAGAACCTTTCACCTCTTACCTAAATGTTCTGAAACAGAAGAGTTAACATGAGAATATTTTCTTCGTCATCCTTTTCTGGCATTTTTCAAGTTTTCTGCAGTCACCATGTAGGTAGTAAGTGTTCAAGGGAGAAAAAAAGAAGCATCCCAAATCAGAACCTCAAAGCAGACTTTATAAATGATACCTAACCTAGTAATCTTCAGTAATGCATCCTCTTTCTCTTCAGAGAGATTTTATTTGCTGTAATGGCTCTTGTAAACTTTTGAAACCTACTTGATAGTCAACATTGCAAAACACAAAAATTAAAAAAAAAAAAAAAAAAAAAAAAAAAAAAAAAAAAAAAAAAACTTTGTATGTAAGCTGTGGCTCCAAAATAAGGAATCAGTAGCCTTTTTATAATAGTTGTTCCAGGTGTATGGTCTCTCATTTATTAATACCCAACTGAAGGGGATAATGTATCACATTAATGTAGCTATGACAAAGCACTTAATACAGTAACATATTTGCTCCCCATGCTCTAAAAGCTGTGCTTGTTTTTGAACATCAAAATGCATTATTTTATGACTACCAGGTTAGATGCAGAAACAGCAGCTTGGAAAGTGGTAAACGATAAAATACTAATTTGGTGAGTGTCTACCCAATAGCTTCCCTGGCCCACTGGTCATCAGCATGTAGAAGGAAGAAATTAATGGTGTCGAGATACCATCCTCTCTCCAGAACCTTCAGTGACCTGAGACTAAATAGGACAAAAAGAAAAACCCAGTAGTGCCTTATATTGATTCAAGAATAGACTAGAAGAGCCGGCCAGATAGCTCAGTAGATTGAAGTGCCTGCAAGCAGATGCAGGAGAAAGGGGTTCAATCCCCAGAGACCTGCTGTGCTGGCCCCACTCCCAGGACATGCTGAGATGGCAATTGAGACTGAGCATGGGGGTACGTGCCTGTAATCCCAGCTTTTGGGAGGCTGTAAACAGGTGGATCACTATGAATCCGACCTAGTAGTGAGACCCTGAATACCCTGTAGACCCTTCCCTATAATACAAAACACAAACAAACAAAAACAGACTAAGGAGAACACAGAATTTGCTACAAAAAGGCCTGTTTCAAATCTTGCCACTTCATAGCTCATAATCAGAATCAGTCTCATCAACTCTCAACTTCAGATGGCTTGCTGGTAAATGGCAGTAACCCTCCTACCAGCCGTGTCTACTGCTCGGAACTACTGAGGCTCAGATCCTGCAACAATGAAAAAGTGTTTTGAAAACTGCAAAATATAAATTAAGGTGCTATGGCAGCAGTACTTATAAATCAAATGCTCACCAATTTAATCATCAAAGAAATAAGAGTATTGGAAAATTAACATCCATTTTCTAAGTCTGAAGTATTATACATCCTATTACTGTCTTTAAAAAAAACCCAGTTGGATACACAAAATTCTATATAATCTCAGGCAGTTAAGTCTCTGAACATCGAACATCTCTTCTTCAAGATCTCCTGGGAGAAATATTTCACAGCCCTCTTCTATTTTTCACTCTGAAACTGAACAACCCAAATTAGGTATAAACAAGAAAGCTCTCATTTCTTTCATGTAGGAAAGAAAAAAAAAAAGGAAAACATCCAGTATGATTAAAATACTAGATACACAATTTTAGTCTGCAGAAAGCTTTATGGTAGGTAAAGACAAAATATCTAAGTTAGAATGTAACTAAACTTTTCTCTTTCAGTTCAATTTCCTCCTATCCAGTTTCTTTTTTGTTTTGTTTTTCAGCACCAGGGATTGAACTCAGGACCTTGCATTTGCCAGGCAAGGGCTTATTCTACTGAGCCAATCTCCCCGGCCCCTCCGCCTATACAGTTTGCTAGTTTTCATAGTGGAAATTCAATACCTGCTAATCCAGATTATGAAAGAGCAGTCTTTGTCTGCCTTCTTACCACAGTTAGCACTTCATGCATTTGCCAAACATTATGGAAAACCCCTGAGAAAAGCTGACACTAAGGCAGCTGATAAAGCTTACCCAGCCACTTTTTGACAATTGACATGATGGTGATACCCAAAAAGTTTCAGATTTTAGATGATTTCAGATTTTAGAATTGCAGATTAGGGATCCTACACCTATAGAGTTCATGTAAATATTCCAAAATCTGAAAAGCTCAGAAGCTTCACTTTGAAAAACTCTGAAATCTGAAATCCCAAGCATGTCAGACAAGAGAGTCTCAAACTATACTAGTAAATAAAAATTTAAGGTCTGTGTAATTACACTTTTAAACTCCATATGTCATGAGATTTTTTTTTTTTTTTTTTTTTGGAAGAGCTGAATACAACAGAGCAACAATTTTGTTCTCACTTTTTCTTTTTTTTTTTTTGAGACAGGGTCTCACTATGCAGTTGAGGCTGGCTTTGAGCTCACTTTTGTAGCCCAGGCTGGTCTCGAACTCGCACTGATCCTCCTGCCTCAGCCTCCCGAGTGCTGGGATTACAGGCGTGAGCCACCACGCCCGGCAAAGAACTTATTCTTTTTTTTTTTTTTTTTTTTTTTTTTTTT
>PVJA010045427.1:0-15663 GCA_004027025.1 Myocastor coypus
TGTGAGTAGCCAGAAGAGGGAGGCAGAAGAGGAAGAGGACACAGCCCTTCAGTGGGATGGAAAGGAAAGCAGCTTTTAGAAATGGTGGGAGGGGCTGCAGGAGAGAGCGACCTTGAGGGCTCTTCTGGGAGGAAGGTGTCTGTGGGCACAAGGAGCAAGAGCTCACATCACACAGACAGACACACAGCTGGCCGAGGGTTCTCCTGTGAGTGGCTGGGGCCCTGGGTTTGCTGGGAGGCAGCAAGGGTCCAACAGGACAGAAGAATCTATTCTCCTGAGCTAAAGCAGAAGGGTGTCTTTTGAAGACTTTTGGTCAGAAACAACATAAATTTAGGTTTCCTGGGTGAGTCTAATTTCATCTAGGGAACCAAAATAGCCAGCACTTTGTTGGTGTCAGGAGGATGAATGTAGGATTTGGCATCAGGACGTACAACCTGTGAGTGGTGAACGCAGGGCCTGGGCTGTGGACGGGCAGCGTGGCCAGGGATGCCACCTCCTGCCCACAGTGGACCTTTCCCGGAAACGTGGGAGCCGGAGGTGGTTTTGTCAGAGGGTGGAGGTGGAGGCCCAGTGCTCTATTTTTATTTCTCAGACCTACATTAAGAAAGTTCAGCCGGGCGTGGTGGCGCACGCCTGTAATCCCAGCACTTGGGAGGCTGAGGCAGGAGGATCGGTGTGAGTTCGAGACCAGTCTGGGTTACAAAAGTGAGCTAAAGGCCAGCCTGAACTGCATAGTGAGACCCTGTCTCAAAAAGCCAAAAAAAAAAAAGAAAGTTCAGGGCCAGGGATATAGCTCAGTGGCACAAGCATCTGCCTGGCAAGTACAAGGTCCTGAGTTCAATCCCTGGTACTGAAAAAGAAAAAAGAAAAAGAAAGAGAGAAAGAGAAAGAAAGAAAGAAAGAAAGAAAGAAAGAAAGAAAGAAAGAAAGAAAGAAAGAAAGAAAGAAAAGGTAAGAAAGGAAAGAAGGTTCAAAAGCTGATAGGTTCTAGCCCTAGTGTAAGTTGCTAAAGTCATTGTGGTGGCCATCTAATATGACCGATGCCCTTAAAACAAAGGCCTGTGCTCCCAGTACCACCTCCCTCTTCTTCTCCAACTCAATAGCAAGACATAATTTACTTTCATTCTTCCTGTCACTTCAGCAGAGACCCCCCAAGCAGCTCCCTCAGGTATATCTAACCATCCCCTCCAAACTCCACCTCTGACAAAAGACCATAAAATCATAAGCCTCTCTTTGTCTAATCAACAGAAACAATTCCTTATCTATCTCCACATTCTCTCTCACGTCCTCAAAGAAAACAAAGCCCTTTTCCCTTTTTCTTTCTGCCTGTTTTTCTGCTGTGCTGAGAACCTATCAAAAGCAAACCTTAGGCCAGGCGTGGTGGCGCACGCCTGTAATCCCAGCACTCGGGAGGCTGAGGCAGGAGGATTGGTGTGAGTTCGAGACCAGCCTGGGCTACAAAAGTTAGCTCAAGGCCAGCCTCAACAGCATAGTGAGACCCTGTCTCGAAAAGACAAAAAAAAAAAAGCAAACCTCAGGGCCCGGCGGAATAGCTCAGCAGTCTAAAGTGCCTGCTTGGGGAAGCTTGGGAGGCTTTAGCGACTGCGGTTCAACCCCCAGCACCACATGCTGCGCCAGCCCTGCCCTTGGGGTGGGCTGAGCCAGCCATAAAAATGAGTGAATAAACAAACAAAGGTTCTAAAACAAGAAAACAATAAAATAAAATTCCTTAAAAAAAAAAAAAAAGCAAACTTCAGGGACCCAGCGGGATGGCTCAGTGGTCTAAAGTGCCTGCTTAGGAAAACTTAGGCAGCTACAGGGACTGTGGTTCGATCCCTGGTACCACATGGTGTGCCAGCCCTGCCATCAAGGCAGGCTGAGCCGGCCATAAAAGAATAATAAACAAACAAACAAAAGTTCTGAAACAAGAAAAAAAAAATTAAAAATTAAAAAAAAAAAAAAAAGCAAACCTCACTTCACCTTTCACACCCTTGAGCACTCAGTTCCAGCCACATCTGCCTCCTTGATTTTTCTCAAACACACAGGGCCTTTGCATTTCCATGTCCCTCTCTTCCTGTCCTGCCTCACATGATGGCTCCTTCTCTTCTGTAAACTTGTTTTTCCAGAATTTAAAATTAGGAGTGGGTTGGGGGCATGAGCCAAAGCAGGGGTTCCCAACCAGGGACAGTGTCCCCGGGGGATACCATCACTATAATAATGTTTTTGTCTTTTTGGTACTAGGGATTGAACACAGGACCTTGCAATTGCCAGGCAGGTGCATATGCTGAGCTGTCTCTCCGGCTAGGTTTTTTTTTTTTTTCTTTTAATAAGAAATAACAGTGCCGGGCGTGGTGGCGCACGCCTGTAATCCCAGCACTTGGGAGGCTGAGGCAGGAGGATCGGTGTGAGTTCAAGACCAGCCTGGGTTACAAAAGTGAGCTCAAGGCCAGCCTGAACTGCATAGTGAGACCCTGTCTCAAAAAGACAAAAAAAAAAAAAAAAAAAAAAAAGAAATAACAATGTCCTCTTCCACTGGAGGCCTACATGCCACCGTCTGTGCTGCCGCCATGTCTCTAGTGATCCCTGAGAAGTTCCAGCACATTTTGCGAGTACTCAACACCAACATCGATGGGCAGCAGAAAATAGCCTTTGCCATCACTGCCATTAAGGGTGTGGGACGAAGATACACTCACGTGGTGTTGAGGAAAGCAGACATCGACCTCACCAAGAGGGCTGGAGAGCTCACTGAGGATGAGGTGGAGCACGTGATCACCATCATGCAGAATCCTCGCCAGTACAAGATCCCGGGCTGGTTCCTCAACAGGCAGAAGGACGTGAAGGACGGGAAGTACAGCCAGGTTCTGGCCAACGGCCTGGACAACAAGCTCCGAGAAGACCTGGAGTGGCTGAAGAAGATCCGCGCCCACCGGGGCCTGTGCCACTTCTGGGGGTTGCAAGTGCGAGGCCAGCACACCAAGACCACGGGACACTGTGGGTGTGTCCAAGAAGAAGTGAGGCTGCGGGCCTGCCCCGACAATAAATGGCTTATGTCCTGAAAAAAAAAAAAAAGAAATAACAATGTGACATTTTCAAAAACACGTTAGTAGTACATTCCCAATAATTGATACAATGCATATTGTTGTCCTTGTAGTACTTATATAGAGTACAGAATGCAGACATGGTAATTTTTCTAATCAATGTTGAAAAAAATTCTTCTCATTGAACTAAGAGAAGGTAGTTGTATACATAATCCAGAATTCCATAACCACAATGGATTATTGGCAGAACTGGCAATGTCAAAAGCTGTTAATTTAAGCCTTTTACAGCTTAGCATACTAATTTAGCTTTACATTTTATGCCTCATAGTTAAACTTTTCTGCTGGTTGGTTAAGGGCAAGTTAAAGCAAGACCTGTATAACAAAATACGTAACTTTGTATCTCCCAAGGTCAGTCAAACCCCCTCAGGATTTACTTTGAAACCATGTACAGTGCTTTGTAGAACTGTTGTTAGTGTCAACCATCTGGATGACTCATGGCCATTGTTTGACCAGTCTGCTTTCTGTGAAAGCCTGAGAGAATGTTTTGTCTCTAGGTGACTCTCCTTAGGCACACTATACATTGTCAATCTCTTTCTTCTGTGGTTCCACAATCTTCTTGAACAGAAAATTTGGGAAACCACTGAGTTAAAGGATGTTACAGTACAGGTTCTCATGTCCTGAGTCCTCACTGACCTTGAAGGGCTAGGGCCAAAATATTGGCAATCCTTATAGCCCTTCTTTTTCTCTAATTTTTGGTCTGTAAACAACATTCCTAACCCTCAGAAGAGAAACTTCATGATACTTTTACGCTATAACATAGGTACTTGAGCTTAACATCATTGTCTTTCTGAATATTAAACATCTTATACTTGGAATTGGTATCTTCTATCAATCATTGATATTCTAATAAATTCCCATACAATGTGATCAAAGTGGTTACACATTTTTACACAGACATTTAGAAATCTAAGTATATAAAAATTTATAACCAGTCAATCCTATGGCATTTTTCCTAGTCTCTTACTCTTATTTAAATTTTTAAATTTTATTTATTTTTTTTTTCTTGTTTCAGAACCTTTGTTTATTCACTCATTTTTATGGCCTGCTCAGCCTGCTCTGAGGGCAGGGCTGGTGCAGCATGTGGTGCCGGGGATCGAACCACAGTCCCTGAAGCCGCCCAAGCCTTCCCAGGCAGGCACTTTAGACCACTGAGCCATTCTGCCAGGCCCCTCTTACTCTTATTTAATACCCTTTTTTGTTTTCTTGTAAACCAATCATTTACTTGAGAGAGTATAGCAGTAACTGAAATTACATTAGAAGCTGCACAAGTCTAAAAGACAAGAATGACAGGCATTCCAAGCATAATTTTATTTTTTTTTAAATTTTTAATTTAATTTTATTTTTTTCTTGTTTCAGAACTTTTGTTTGTTGGTTTACTTATTTTTATGGCCGGCTCAGCTTGCCCTCAGGGCAGGGCTGGCGCAGCATGTGGTGCCGGGGATCGAACCGCGGTCCCTGCAGCCACCTAAGCTTTTCCTAAGCAGGCGCTTTAGACCACTGAGCCATCCTGCCAGGCCGGCACAGGGCCACTTTAGGCAAAAGGATTTCTGGCAAGATGGATCTCAGTTCTCAAATCTCAAGTCTGGATTCAGGATGGCAGCCACACAGGAAGCATCTCCTCCCATTGCACCCCAGCTTATCTTAGTCTGCCAGTGACACAGAAATGCACATCCTGATCCTAGAAACAGCAGCAGAATTTTACTGGGAAAACTCAAAGAATCCCATAAATTCTTTCTGTGGGCTTCAAGTCAAAGCAGCAGGATGAAAACACGGCCAGCCTTTTGTGCTGTGAATTCCTGTACATATTTTGTTTTTGGAAAATCCCAACTTATTTTTTATGCTGTTGGGCACTGTGGTCAAAGGAACCAGACCAGGAAGCAGGACACACACAACACACACACACACACACACACACACACACAAATTATCAGGGCATAGTGATACATACCTGTATTCCAGCACTTTGGAAGCTGAGGCAGGACGACTGCAAGTTCAAGGCCAACCTAGACTACATAGTTAGACCTGTCTTGTAAAATCCCTCCCCTATAGCAATATGCCCAATTGTTATCCTGAGAAGCAGGAAATAAGAAACAGAGCCCAGGGAGGGCTGCTGTCTGTTGTAGGGCCCAGAAAGCTGGGATTTACACCTGCAGATAGCAGCTTCCTTTGCTGGTGCCCTGTTTATTGACCTCTTGCTTGGGATGTTAAGGGTTGTCACCTCCCCTGCTCCTTGGTTACCTGTTAGCATCTGTGAACCTAGTGTTCAGCAAATGGTAGAAGACATAGTGATTTGTAATCTGTAAAGTAGTTTCACACATCCCATAGCCTGCTTGTGGTCCTCAGTAAAAGTGAACTGTTTCTGCAGCTCTGGGCTCACTTTGAGAGAGACAAGTCTCAGTGAGTCCTCTAAAGCTTATTTATGGGGTCTTCTCATCGTTTCTTTCGGCACCGACACAGAACATACAACACTCCCCACTCCAAAACAGTGCAAAGCCAGACGTGACAGGCGGTCCCAGTGGTGGTGCCGAGGGCTGCCTCATAGTCCTGGAATTTTGGAGAGATTCCAGACTTTGTTTATACGGGGAGGTGAGACAAGTACCTCCAGAAAAGAATACTCCTGGGTAACATGACAGCAGCATCTGCTGGACTAAAACCAAATTCTGATAACAGAAACAAATTCAGCTCTTTCTATTCTCTTTTCTTCTAATATGAGGATCATGTGGCAGGTGTGGTCCCACAGTCCAGAGGGCTAAGTTCTAGATTAAATTTAAGCAGTTAAGAGTCCAGAGAGATAGCTCAGAGGCACAAGTACCTGCCTGGAAAGTGCAAGGTCCTGAGTTTGATCCCCAGTTCTGAAATAAATAAATAAATAAATAAATAAATAAATAAATAAATAAATAAATTCAAGCAGGTAAGACAGAAGAGCCTGAAAACTACCCAGTGCCTCTCCATTGAGCTGGTACATTTCATGATATAGGTTTTTTGTTTGTTTGTCTTTTTGAGACAGGGTCTCACTGTGCAGTTCAGACTGGCCTTGAGCTCACTTTTGTAGCCCAGGCTGGTCTCAAATTTGCACTGATCCTCCTGCCTCAGCCTCCTAAGTGCTGGGGTCATGATATAAGTTTTTAATTCACACTTTGATTTTGGAAAATAGAGTTGACTAGAGAGTCCACAGTGTATTTCTTTGATTAAGTACATTTAAATTTTTTGTCTAATATTTATTTATTTTGTATTTTGTATTTTAGGGAAGGGTTTATAGGGTGTTCAGGATCTCACAACTAGGTCAGACTTGTAGTGTTCTACCTGTTTATAGCCTCCCAAGAGCAGGGATTATAGGTGTGTGCCACCATGCCCAGTCTCAATTGCCATCTCAGTGCACCCCAGGGCTGGGGCTGGCACCACATGCTGGGGATCCAACACCGGCCACTGTACTCTGCCTAAGCAGGTGCTTTAGTCTACTGAGCTATTTGGCCAGCCCTACTTTTTATCTAATAAATCCTTTTAAGCCTGTAAGAAAAAAAGAGAGAAATAAAGTTGAATATGTCCTTTTGCCCCCTCCCCCATCCATTGTTTTGTTTCAGGTTCTGATGGTATTGCCTAATATGTAAAATAAATAAGAAACTGGAGCTCAGCACCTCTCCCACCTCCTGAGGAATGACGACCACTCCCACCCTACGGTTCTTGCCTTTTCACAGACTGGGAAGCTGAGGTTACAGGGAAGCATCTAAGGTCTGGTGAGGTCCAGAGCATCCAACTGTGGCCTGATGAGCTATCCTAGAGGTCAAAGAAGAGTCACCCTGCCCAGACCCACTCCGGTGAAAGACCACAAGTCTGAACAAGCATATGATTACAACACTTGTCCTCCACAACCAAGGAGCAGTCACTGAGCAGCAGTGGGTCCACATCAGTCAGCAAAGAAAGAGAGGCAGTCTAGTTGGCTAGTTTAGTAACATCTCATTCAGTACTGCACCTCAGGAAGTTCTACCAACTCCAGATGAAAATCTCTGTTTTCCTAAAAACTTCCCAACCTCTCATGGCTGCTTAGAACAGTCAGGGTGGGAACCTTCCTAGGCCACAGTTCCCTGGATGGTTAATTGGTCTCACAAATTTGTGACTCAGGAAGTTTGGAAGGAGAAGCAATTTAGCTGCATAAGAATCTTGCAAGAGAATCCGGGTGTGGTGGCGCACGCCTGTAATCCCTGCACTTGGGAGGCTGAGGCAGGAGGATCAGTGCGAGGTCAAGACCAGCCTGGGCTACAAAAGTGAGCTCATGGCCAGCCTGCACTGCATAGTGAGACCCTGTCTCAAAAAGACTGGAAAAAAAAAAAAAAAAAGAATCTTGCAAGAGAACCTGGACAGGGCATACAGATTGTCTCTGGAGGGCAGCCACAGGCCTTGGAGCAGCTCAAAGCCAGCAGTTCTATGGGTTGCCCCTGCAGTCTCTAGGTCTTGCACAGAGCCCTGGGTTGCACTCATCAGTGGCACTTTTCCCCTTGGGTGGAGACACTTAAAGATTCTGCAAAAGAGGTTGAGAGAAGGGGATTCCATGAAGGATCCCCTTTCGTCTGTCTCATGTAATGTGATAATCAACACACATGATCAGTTTTTTCTTGCACATTTGAGAATGTCACACAGCCACGGAATAGGTGTCTGCAGTTCCTGCATTGACTGAAATTGTCACCTCACCGCAATTGCAGAACATTGGACTGTGTATGCATCTGCTTCCTCTTAATTCAAAGAGAAGAATTTCTTTTCTTTTTTTTTCTTTTTATTTTTTTCTTAGCAACATCAATAGGAAGATGGGTCATGTCCACACACTGTGCTCTGTAGAATTATTGTGAGGACAATATGCCATGTGTCAGCTGTTAAAAAAAGAAAGGGGAAAAGAAAAAAAAATGTATTGTTTATTGAAAGTGTTAATGTTTAATTGTTTGATCAATCTTATATATCTATATCTATTAATCTAAACTGATCTGATGATGAAAATATGTAATATAACCATTGTTAAATTTAAATAATAATAAAAAAGAAAAAAAAGCAATTTTCACCTAAGGCCATCTGTGTATATCTGTGAAGGGATGACATACAGATGTAGATCCTCATAGGAGAAGAATTGCTCAACAAATATCTAGAACCCTGACTTTACTCTCCTTGCCTGCCCCTGTCCCTGTCACTGCCTCAGAAGCAGCCCCGTGCTCAAGTGAGCATGCCTTGGGGGTCTCAGTATCCTACTGTGCTGAGACCCTGAACATGCCATTTCTTCTCCTTGCTGGTCTGGGGATGGAGCTCCTACCTGCCCCTGCCCAAATGTGCCCATGCCTGCCCTGCCCAGCACAGCTGTGTGCCTCTCTATCCCTGGGCCAGGCCCCACCATGAGAGGAAGTGCTCCCCACATCTGCCTGGCTGCACAATCTGCTGCTTTTCTGAACTTGACTTGTTCTCACTGAGCCAGAGGTTTTTTTATTTTATTTTTATTTTTATTATAGTTGGCTCAGACTGCCCTGGGGGTGGGGCTGGCACAGCATGTCGTTCCTGGGATTGATCCGTGGTCCCTGTGGTTGCCTAAGCTTTCCTAAGCAGGTGCTTTAGAACACTGAACCATCTCTCCAGCTCCAAAGAAAGTTTTTTAAAAGACACACACACATAATTAAAATCTCGGGATTGGGCTATGGAGAAGGCACTTGGGCATCTCCGACCACTGCCTTCCAGAAATACAGATTTTTGGCTTTTGAAAGTGAAAAGAAGCTAAAAGGAAGACTGCCCTAAATATACTGCCCTGGGTGCTTCTGTGAAGCTGGAGGTCTCTTTCTTTGGAACAGCTCCAGTCTTTGGCTTCCCTTTGGATGCCATCTCCTGGCTTCCAGCACAGACCCCTTGACCTCCTGATACAGACTCACGTGGGACACTGCATCAAGTTCCAGATCTTCACTGGATTCCTCAGATCACCAGTGTGCACCCAGCCCCTCTGTACTCTTCCCTATCCATCTCTGTGGATGGTCATTATCAGACTATCAGTAAGATGACTTAGTGGTGGACACCAGAGAAAGAGTCTTCCTGAGATTTGGTGTCCAGACACTGGAATACAGCAATGTGAGGAAGAAAAGGAGGGAAGTGGATTCCCAGGACCAAGCAAGGATCTGAAGCAAGAATTAAAGCCCATGGGAAGAGCCAAGAAAGAGGCTTAAGCTAAAGAGTAGGTACCAAGCAACACCTTCTCCCTGAGCCCTGACTGTGGGAGTGGCAGCTGGAATCTGCAGACATAGGGTGACTACTGGCGATGCCAGTGGTCTCCATAGAGAAACGCACCAGCAGGATAGAGCAGTGGATGCAGCAGACCACTGTGGTTGGTGAGCTATTCAGGCTCATATGCTCCCCAGGAGAGGGCAGTTGGCTGGTAGCCATCTTGGACAGGGGCCAGTTGAGCTCAGGACTCAGAGGAGATGGACACTGGCTCCATCTATCAGCTCCCTGGGTTAGGGTGGAGCTGGCAAGTTCAAGTTGGCAGGATGTCAAGGAGCCATGTGCAAGCCAGCAGGAAGACTGGAGTGTTGCAGGCTGAATGAGCTGGGCTCCGGCCTCACAGTCAGAAACTAGCCTGAACTTCAATGGAACTAGGAGTGCAGGCTTGCTGAGATTCTACTTTACCATGCTCTAATGCTACAGCTGGCTTGCTGGGATTAATCAACACATATCTGGACCCTGTCTTCCCACATCATTTACCAGTAACTAGAGAGACACAACCTGAAGTGGATTTTTTTCCCTGTCTTTGTTTTATTTATTTATTTATTTATTTATTTATTTATTTATTTATTTATTTATTTATTTTCTTGTTGCAGAACCTTTATTTTTTATTCACTCATTTTTATGGCCGGCTCAGCCTGCCCCGAGGGCAGGGCTGGCGCAGCATGTGGTGCCGAGGATCAAACCGTGGTCTCTGAAGCTGCCCAAGCTTTCCCAAGCATGTGCTTTAAACCACTGAGCTATCCTGCCAGGCCCTCCCTGTCTTTGTTTTTGATTTGTTTTTTTCCCATTTGCTCTTGTTCTGATATTTTTGTTACTGTTGTTCAGTTTTTCTCGCTTTTCTCTTGCCCTTCAATCTTCTTCACCACTTTCCCAAAGTTTTCATCATCTTCCTTTGTCCTCCTGCCTGTCCTCTTTCTTTTCTTCATTTCTCTATTTTCCCCCATCCTTTTTCTTTTACTTTTTTTTTCCCCTCAGAACTGGGTTTTAAACTCAAGCCCTTGTGCTTGCCAGGCAAGTGCTTATTCTACTGAGCTATCTCCCCAGTCTCCCATCCTCTTACATCATCCTGAGGATGGAATTGCCAAGCTGAGGGCATATTTACTGTATACAATTTTCTAGTTCAGGGGTCTGGCGGGATGGCTCAGTGGTCTAAAGCACCTGCTTGGGAAAGCTTGGGCGACTTCAGGGACTACAGTTCGATCTCCGGCACCACATGCTGCACCAGCCCTGCCCTCAGGGCAGGCTGAGCCGGCCAGAAAAATGAGTGAACAAACAAAGGTTCTGAAACAAGAAAAAAATAAAAAAATAAAAAAACCAATTTTCTAGTTCATTTGAGTTTTTATTATATAGCCACAAATACAGGTAAAGATGATAAATTGATAGTTATCATAATCTGTCATTTTCTAGTTTTGTTTTGTTTCATTTTATTTTGTTTTGCAGTACCAGACTGCAAATCTGCAGGATCAGACTCAGGATCTTGCACTTGCAGGCAGTCGTATAAGCCACTGAGCTATTTCCCCAGCCCTTTAGGTTATGGGTTTTGTTTTGTTTTTTGTTTGTTTGTTTGTTTTGTACAGGGTCTCACTACTGACTCATAGTGATCCTCCTGCTTCTACCTCCCAAGTGTTGGGATTACAGGTGCACGCCACCACACCTGAACTCCATCAGTGACTCAGGGTGCTCGAGAGTGGGGCTGGCACAGCAGGTGGGGCCAGGAACCGAACTTAGTCCACTGAGCTATACCGCCGGCCCTCCTTTAGGTTATGTTTTGATACTATTGTTTTTGCTGATCATACTACTTAAGCCAAGGAGACATAATTCTTCTATCACTTGTTTTTCCTGTATGCCATGCAACTGAGCATATGTGGGATTTATATGGAGGGTGGCTGTTGCCCAGACAGAGAGGTCGACCCTGCCAACCTGCTGCCCTCAGTCCTCACCACTGTGTCCACTACAGTCCCCTCACAGACCACACTACTCCCCACTGGCAAAAGCTACATCCCCAGCCCAGGATCCCAATTCACAGGCAGGCCCAGCCAGACCAATTGATGCCACCACACCACAGAAATGGGAAACTCTCAGCCCCCTCACCCATGCACACCAGGGCCCTCTGCCCACTGAGATGTCTCCCATTCTTCAAGACCAATTCAGGGGCTGAGGAGATAGCAGAAGGTCTAAGCACCTACCTGGAAGCACAAAGACTTGTTTGATCCTCAGTGCCACACTCCATGCCAGATCCAGAATGCAGTGTGTTGCTGCGTGCCTGTAATCCCAGAACTAGGGAGGTTGAGGCAGGTGTATCACCATGAATCTGGACCTCATAGTGAGACCCTATAGCCAATAAATAAATGAATAATTTTAAAAAAAAAGGCAGTTCAGAAGTCACCTCACTGAGGTCCTGCCACTCCTAGGACCCTCTAACTTCCTCAGCCCACTCTTGGAGACTGTTGTCCTGCCCTGGGAAATCTATCTCCCTCCAGCCTCCTCCCCTTATCCTCTAAAGGCAATTCATGGCTTCTACCAGTGGGTCTCCTTCCCTGCCCCTGGGGCCCTCTACACTTGCTCCCTGAGCCACTCTTTGAAGCATCCTCCTCCTGGACACTGAGGCAGATTCCTTCTCAGCCCTCAAGCCCGGCTAAGCTGTCAGATTAGAGCCATTCCCTTACTTCACACCCAGGAGGAAGGTGGGCCTGGGATGGTCCCTGTCCCACAGCAATGCAGTCTGTCTTAGTTACTTTTTACTCGTTGCTGGGACAAATATCCAACGCTCAAAATGAAGGAATGATTTATTTAGCTCACAGTTTATAGAGGTTTCAGTTCATAGTCCACTAGCTCTAAGGTAAAGAGTAACAGGTTTTGTTTGTTTGTTTGTTTGTTTTGTTTTGTTTTTGTCTTTTTCACTATGCAGTTCAGGCTGGCCTTGAGCTCAGTTTTGTAGCCCAGGCTGGTCTCGAACTCTCACCGATCTTCCTGCCTCAGCCTCCCGAGTGCTGAAGAGCAACAGTTCTTGGCAGCAAAAAACAATGAAGAACAGAAGGGCAGCACCTGTGGCATTCATCAAGCCTCTCTCTTCCAAATTCTGTGCTGACACTCCACTGTGAAGATTGGACCTCCTCCCAAGTGGCGTGGTTGCAAAGATCAAGCTCCTCCAAAGAGCAGGACTTCTTCAAGGAAGCCAGGCCAGGCCCAGGCCAGAGTCTTTCTCAACTCCTTTTTTATATACTTTTTGTGCTGAGTCACTCTGGAGTATCCCATCTGGTCCTAGGGTGGAACCAATCACATCCCAGGGCAGGCCCTCAGCATCCTGCAGGATGGGACCTCCACAGCCAGGAACCTGTGGAGTCATCCAGCTAAGCTTCCTCAAGTTGACACAATGTATCAACTATCACACAGTCCATCCCCCCTCTACCTTCTGCCTTGGTGCAGACCAGACCTTTCCACCTCTGGCCTCACATCTGCTCCCCTATGGCCTGCACTCCCAAAGTGGGGCCTGTTCTTGTTTACTTGAGGCTCCCAGGGCCAGAAGGCGGTCTGGTAGGGGACTGCAAGGAAAGGAGGGTTTGGGACAGTAGGTCTGTTCAGCATCTGCCAGAGCTGCTCACTAAGTGACCTGTGGAGCCCTATCTACACGTGTAGCAGCAGCTGGAAAGGCTGCAGAAGAGAAGGCTGGCCCTGACCAGGCTGCTTGGTTCCTGCCATACCAGCTCTTAACCCAGGTCCCCTGCTTTGTGTTCCAATGCAGTATGACCATGCCCTGAGCCACCACGAGCCCCACTGGAAGGTATTCTGCTTTAATTTCATGCAGATCCTATCCAGGGAGGTGGTCACAACTGCCGACTTCTGGGTTTATTTATTTTATTTTTATATTATGGCCAGCTCAGCCTGCCCTGGGGGTGGGGTTGGCACAGCAATGTGGTGGTGGGGATCGAACCTTGGTCCCTGTGGCTACCTAAGCTTTCCTAAGCAGGCACTTTAGACCACTGAACCATCTCAACAGCTTGAGTTCTAGATTTATAAGGTTCCCAGAACCCACCTGTTCAACACATCAGCCTGTTCTGTGTGGTCCAGGAGCACTCCAATAGGTGCCTGCCTGCACAAAGACTAGGCCCATCCTCCCTGTCCAAGGCTCAGTCATCCTGTCCTGCTCAGTCCTGGATTGTACTCATTTCCTGGAGGAGAAAAGGGAGGCTGCCTGAAAGAACAGGATCAGTGGTAGAAAACATGCTAGGTCTCCCTGGCAAATGCAAGGTCCTGAGTTCGATCCCTGGTTCCACACAAAAAAAAAAAAAAAAAAAAAAAGGAAAATATGCTAGGTCTGAATGGCCTTATCCTGGTGTCCTGGTGGTGAGGCTTTGAATAGCTCCCTGAGCCACTGTGCCTCAGTGTCCCCACCTGCACATGGACACAGAAACATGGTTTAGGATGGAGTATGAGTGATGTACTGCAGAGAAGGAGCCCAGCCCAGGCCAGGGCAGTGTGGCTGCTCCAGCAGCTCCCCTGAGGCAGCAGGGTTGGCCCTCCACCTGAGATTAATTGTTCTTTCGTGTCCACAGGGAGTCTGACTTGTTCTTTTTGGATCTCCAGACCCTCAGAGCAGGAGACGAGGGCTGGCTGGTGCTGGACGTCACAGCAGCCAGTGACCACTGGTTGTTGAGCCATAACAAGGATCTGGGACTCCGTATCCACGTGGAAACCTTGGATGGTGAGACTCAGGGTCAGGGAGGCTCTTGCCAGGCTCCAGCAGGTGGCTCCAGCAGTGGCCCGGCACTGGGGAGCAGCCTCCCTGACCCCAAGTGCCTGTTCTGCGCCAGCTATGCACACTGTGAGGACTCTGTGGGTGGAGAGTGAGGTCCTGACCACAGGAGGCTCCCATCCCAGGCGCTGCCTCTCCTGTCCTCCCATAGAGGAGGTAAGCTACTGGGGGGGTGCAGCTTTCTCCTCAGGAATGGGCATCCTTGGCCCTGGGTGGGTCTGGTGAAGAAGTAAGGGGGCACTGGGTTGAGTCCTGGTGGCTCCCTGATGTCCTAACCTGGTGACCTCAGCACCTCAGCATGTTACTGACCTTCCCATTCCTCACCTCAGTTTCCTCATCTGCAGATGAGGTTCACCTCACTGGTGCACAGGCACTGGAGAGCTTCCTTTGTTCTGGCAGTGAGGTTAAAAGACCAGTGGCAGGGGACCAACTGGCTGAGGCCTGGTGACAGGCCCCATGAAGAAGTAGGTTGCAGGTGGTGGAAGCTAGAAAGTAGAAGAGACTGGAAGGGGTCTACAGAGGTCAGTCTGAGTTAGGGTGACTCCAACAAGGAGTTTGGAGATTTTAGGGGAGTTTCTTTTTTTTACTTATTTTTTTCTTGTTTCAGAACCTTTATTTGTTTATTCACTCATTTTTATGGCTGGCTCAGCCCGCCCCGAGGGCAGGGCTGGTGCAGCAGGTGGTGCCGGGGGGCGAACCGCGGTCCCTGAAGCCGCCCAAGCTTTCCCAAGCAGGCGCTTTAGACCACTGAGCCATCCCGCCGGGCCCCCAAGGGGAGTTTCTTTAGCAGCAGTGAGAAGTGACAGGCTCTAACTTAGGTGTTTATTGTCGTTTCCAGCAACAGCGATTGAACCCAGGGCCTCTTCCATCAGTGCTAGGCAAATGCTCCACTGCTGAGCAGGAGCTCGGGATTTTGAAAGACTCCTCTGTGAGTCCAGCTCCCTGAAGGAGCTCCAGTCCTGACCCTCCTTTGAGCTCCATCCTCACTCTCCCAGGCCTCAGGGGGTGAAACAGGTGCGCTGCCTGGCTGTAAAGTACCGCTCTTTGAGAGTGGCCGTCACCCTCCCCGGCAAGGCACCCTGCAGCACCGGGCCTTTAGATACTCAGTACCTGAGTAGCCCGCAGCCTTTAGAGTGACCCTCTAGGTTCCTGGCAGGTGCGGCATCTGGGACCCAGGCAGGCGCCCCCAGCAGAGCATGACCTCAGAGAGGTCCTGCCACAGCCCTCCGGCCTCTGTGACGCGGTGGGGCGGCGCCGCGGGAGAAATGGAGAAGTTATCCAGCCAGTCCCCGCCTCTCCAGCCAGGGGGACGATGGCGGCGCTGCGGCTCCTGGCAGCTGCCCTGGGCGGCCGAGTCTGTGCCCGGTGCTCCGGGCCTGCGCGCTCGCTGGGCTCCGCGCGCCGCTTCACCACCGGTTCCCCCGCACGCGTCCAGTTCTGCGCCGACGCCGGGGAAGCGCTGCAGGGCGTCTCGGATGGGGCGACTGTCATGATCGGGGGCTTCGGGCTCTGTGGGATTCCCGAGAACCTGATCGCCGCGCTGCGGGACGTGGGCGCGAAGAACCTGAC
>PVJA010045428.1:0-15644 GCA_004027025.1 Myocastor coypus
GGTCTCGCTATGCAGTTGAGGCTGGCATTGAGCTCACTTTTGTAGCCCAGGCTGGTCTCGAACTCACAACGATCCTCCTGCCTCAGCCTCCCGAGTGCTGGGATTACAGGCATGAGCCACCACGCCCGGCTAAATAAAATACTTTCTAAATGCAGACAGAAAATGAAACTGATTGTCTTCAAAAATATGAAGCTAGTTTTTAATGCAATAAATCATCTAGCATTCAGTTATAGAACCGTCAATAATATAGGTAACTTTGAGTTGGAATAATCTGCCAGAGCAACCAATATGAGCCCACTTAGCAAGAGAAAAAGCAGTGTATTTGAAAAAATATTTTCAAATACACTACAAGGCTATTTGGCTGCAATATGTCATTACGAAACAGAATTTGACAATATAGCCAAGTAAGTCCAAAACATGTGAATTAAATTTCACTTCAAAATTACATATGGGATAAAAACAAATGAGGAGAGAAAATACTGGGTACAATAAGCTTGGACTTTTAAAAATGTCCAATAGTTTCAAATAATCTATGACATCTGTGAACTCAAAGGGACACACATTCATTAAGCATTATCTTCCTGGTATTCACGCATGTATTTAAAATATTTCACTTTTACTTATACCCCAATAATTCTTACTTATTTTAAGCTTCATATAATATCATTTATAAAACTTAAATTTTCTCATGTTTATGATTTAGTTCTATTTAAAATTTAAGTGTAATTCTCCTGCCCTACTCAGTACTTAGTAGCTAAACTGAGAAAATGCACCAGAGCCAAAATAAATTAAATTAAATTTTGAATAAATTAAATTAATAATTCTTTAATAAAATTAAAGAAAGAAAAGGAGTGCTTATGTTGCAAAGAGTTTTGACTAGATGAAAATCGTGCGTAGTGTAGACTTGTGTCTAATTCTAATACAGCAAACTATTTATTACGAGTTACACCAAGCTAGCAGTTAGTATAGTTCAGTGGTGTAAGTGCCTGTCTGGCAAGTGTAAGGTCTAAAATTTGATCCCCTGTACAAAAACAAGAAAAAAGAAAAAAGAAAGAGTTACAGCAAGCTTTGTAATAGGTTCAGCACTCTCCCCTTTTATCTCCAATAATGTTGTAAGCTTACAGAACTGACCATATATCCAGATTATACTGATATTCTAAAACCTAACCTGCAGTATCAGACTCAAGCTAGTTGACTTGGGAAGTACTAGGAGAGACTTTTGTCAAGTAATTTAATCTACAGAGTAAGATCTGGGTTATTATTTGGAGTCTCCAAAGGACATGCTGATTAATAATAATTTATATCAGTAAAATATAACACACTTTAATATATAAACAACTTTTATAGCAATAGGTATTTCTCAGTTCATAAGTGGATATAAAGCTCTCATCAAGGAATGTACCAGGATGTTGAGTGAGATTGTTCTTATTTTCCTGGAATTGAGACCAGAGCTCACAGAGAAGGATAATAAATGCTGGCAACACTATCTCTGAGGTCCTGCAAATAAACATGTGACCTCCTCACAGCTTTCTGTGAGAGACAAATTCAGAAATCTGGCTTTTTCTGAAGCCCTGCTTGCTCCACACTCCCACCAGAAAGTATGACCAGGGATAAGAGGACACAGCTTGGAAGGAGATGTGGGAGGAGGCTCTATCTTTTGAGCCCTTTCCTTCCATCTCATCTTTGAGGGAAGCCAAGTGCATGCCTTGCCAGCCAGTCAAGGAAAAGAACTCAGATGTGAACACAGGTGGTCCATGTGAATACCTGGCCAGAAATCTTTGTGACAGAGAGAAAGGGAAATACAAAGGCAATGTGATACAGGATGATGAGGCATGTGGGGGAGCACCTGAAGTCTTGAGCCAAGGAGATACATGTTTATCCAATCAGTCCTATATTCCCCTAAGTGTGAATGTGGACCCAGGAGGGTAGGAAGGATTAAGGGTTTCATTCCTCTCATGATCACTGCATGTCACAGCAAATAACTATGTCTATGATGCCACCAACTGGGGACAATCTTGGAGATGTGAGCAAATGTTGCCAGGAGTGATCAGTTCCCAGGGTTGTTGCCAGGAGGCATTCATTGGAACAATGGATTGGAGAATGTTCTGGACCAACGCATTCGACAGCATCCAACCAGGAGGAAGATGCAACCTCACCAAGTTAAAGGACTACAAATTATAGTCTGAGAACCAACACGTTATGATTTCTGGTTTTTTGCACTCATTAAGATGCATTTTGTAGTCAAGAATATGGTCTATCTTGGTAAATGTTCCCTCGGATCTATAGAGAAACATGTGTTCTGCTATTGTTGGAAGAAGTAGTATATAGATGTCGCTTATGTCTTCCTGATTAATGGTGCTATCAAGTTCATTTGCTGTGGGAGCCCAAACTGCTGGCGTCCATTTTTAATGACGCCATCACCTTGAGACAGCCTCATCTCGCGATAGTCTCTAGTTAGGTTTCTATTTTCCTACCCGCTGCTATTTTCCCATGAATCACATGTCTCAAGACCTCCCCTGGTTGCAAGGTAACCACTGACGCAGATTCCGTTTCCCCCGCTACCTTTACTTAAACACCATTCACTTCTTCAATAAATGAGACTTGATCAGAATCCTGTCTTGTCTCCATTTCTCATGTCTCTTGCCCCGTCTTTGTCTTAATCCCAGCTCCTTCCCCAGGTGAGAACCCATGTGCTGACCCGCGGGCAGGTCAATTTGCCTCACTGGTTTCCTTCCTGTTAAACCTATCCATTTCTAATAGAGGCATGTCAAGCTATAATGATCAATTCCTCCACATCTCCCTGCAGCCCTATCAGCTTTTGCAGCAAAAATCTTGACGCTGTTGTGAGACATCAGCATATCAAGATCATCTCTAACATACACATGGATGTGTATCTTTAGAGAACTAACACCTTTCTCATTATGTAATGATAATGTCCCTCTTTATCCATGGTAATTTTCCTTGCTCTGAAGCAATAGCTCATTCGAGGCCACACAAGAGAAGTGCTGTCTGGATTCATTTTCCACAGCTGATGTAAGAAATTACCACAAAATTAAGACAACATAAATTTACTCTTATAGATGAACATGCATCTCATTAGGCTAAAATTAAGTCGTATTGGAGGCCACATTCCTATCTGGAGGCTCTAAGGAAGGATTTCATTACCTATCCCAGTTTTTACCTACAGCTAGGAAAAACCCACTGTGGTTAGTTTGGGCCGATCCAGGCAATCCAAGACTTTCTAACTAACTCATATCCTTAACCTAATCTCAAATTCGCTTTGGCTAAGGCAGGCAAAATGTTCATGGTTTGGAAGATGAGGACAGGAATGTCTTTGGGAGAAGTCAGTATTTGGCATACAGCAATGGCTACCCATATTTGCTCTATGATTTAGAAAACATTTTTCAAAGATCTACTAACCCAAATGCTCATCAACTGAGGAATGGATTTTTAAAAACTGTGGCCCTTCCAATGCTACAAAGATGTTCTAGACTCAAATAAAAATGGCTACAATTCCCAGAACAAGAAGAGAGAGAAACCACAAGAAGGGCAAGTAATAAAATAGGAAAAGTAAAGAACCAATAACAGACAAATACCATAACTAACATGACCAATGAATATCAAACATCAATGTAAATGGCCTTAACCGACCAATCAAAAGACATAAATTGGCAGAGTGGATCAAGAAGCAAGATGGAATAATATGCTGTATATAAAAAACATATTTAATGCAAAAATAAATTCATAGCTGAAAATTAAAGAATGGAAAACAATCTTCCATGCAACAGGAGGCCAGGAAAAAACAACAGCAGCTATTTTATTTGCAGACAATGTAAACTTCAAACCAAGAATAATGAAAAGGGATAAAGAAGGTCACTATATACTTTGTAGGGTAAAACTACAACAGGAGGAGATATCCACATAAGCATATGTGCACCAAGTACAGGAGTAGCCAACTATAAAGGACAGCTACTAGTAGACATGAAAAATTATGTAAGTAATAACACACCACTTGTAACGGAGACCTCAATAGTGTGTTTTCACAAAGAGACAGAAAATCAGCAAAGAAATAACAGAACTGAACCAAACCTGTGAAGCTTAGTACATCTCTTCACATTATTCAACCCAACATCATCAAAATACACATTCTTCTCAGGTGAACATGGACATTAAGATAGAGTATATACTAGTCCATAGAACATGTTAAAGTAAATGCAAAGGAATTTAAATTGTCCCATGCAAAGGAAGCCGCAAAAAATCCACATAGAAATTAAATGATACCCTTCTAAACAACCAGTGGGTGATAGATGAAAAATTAAACAATATCTATAACTAAATCATAATTCAGATACAACATACTGAACTTATGGGATGCAATGAAACCAGTCCTCAGAGGCAAAATTACAGCAGTAAGTTCTCACATCCGGAATACAGTACAGGATGAGCACAACAACCTAACATTCTTCTAGAAAAACAAAAGCAAGACAAATCTAGCCCAAAAAAGGGAAGAAATTATAATGATAATAGCAGACATTAATGCAGTGGAGATTAAGACAACAATACACAGAATTAATGAGTCAAAGAGTTGGTCCTCTGAAAGAATAAATAACATTAATAAAGCTTTGATCAACATAATCAAGTAAGGAAAGAAAAGACTAAAATTCATACATTGCAGATACTAAAGGTGAAGTCACTACAGATCCCATGAAAATGCAGAAGATCATCACCTACCTCAAAAATATCTACTCCCAAAAGCTGGAAAACAGAGAAAAAGGGGCATATATCTAGATACACACGAATCAACAAAGCTGAGTCAAGAAGATAAAAAATTTCTCAATAATCCAATATCAGTTAATGAGACTGAAAATGTAATTAAAAGCCCAGGTCCTGATGGATACACAGTGGAATTCTACAAGAAAGTTGAGAGGATTTAGTGTCAATCCTTTTCAACCTCTTTAGCAAAACTGAAAGGGAAGCAACCCTCCCTAACTCTTCCTGAAGGCAGGTGATACCTTGATACCAAAATGAAGGATGCAGCTGAAAAACAGAACTACAAATCAATCTCCCTAGCAAACACAAATATAAAAATTTTCAGTAATATACTAGAAAGCACAACTGAACAATACATTAAGAAGATTAGACATCATGAACAAGTGGGATTTACCCTGAGGATACAGCGATGGCTGAACACATACAAATCAATTAATACAGTACACCATATCAACAGAGCTAGAGATGACAAGACTTGAATTGTTCTATCAATAGATGCATGAAAACCTTTTGAAGAATCCCAACATACATGCCTGATAAAAACCCTACAGAAAACCAGAATAGATGGTCCTTATCTCAATTTAGTGAAAGCCATCTATGCCATATGAATTGCCAGCATCATTCTAAATGGGGAAAAACTGAAAGCTTTCATTCTAAAGTCAGGAACAAGCTGGGCGTGGTGGTGCACGCCTGTAATCCCAGCACTCGGGAGGCTGAGGCAGGAGGATCGGTGCGAGTTCGAGACCAGCCTGGGCTACAAAAGTGAGCTCAAGGCCAGCCTCAACTGCATAACGAGACCCTGTCTCAAAAAAGACAAAAAAAAATAATAATAATAAAGTCAGGAACAAAACAAGGATATTCACTATCACCACTCTTATTCAGTAGAGTTCTGGAAATATTATCAGAGCATTTAGATGAGAGAGAAAAATAAAAGGAATGAGGATAGGATAGCAAAGGAGGAAGTGAGATTACCATTATTCGCAGATGACATGATACTGTACAGAGAAGACCCCAGAAACTCCACCTAAAGATTCCTAGAGTTAATAGCCAACTTTACCTGCATGGCTAGATACAAAGTCAATCTTCTGAAAGCAATAGGATTCTTGTATACAAACAACAAACTCATTAAGAGAAAAATTAAAGAAACCACGCCCTTCACAATTGGTTCAAAAAAAAAAATGCAATAGCTAAGAGTCAATCTAACAGAGGAAGTTTAAGAGCTATACATCCTTCATAATAGCATCCCAAAAGGACTAAAAGATCAAGACAGTGACAATCACAGTAACCAGAAAAAGAGATCAAAGAGGACACCAGAAAAAAAAAAAATCCCTTAGTCATGGACAGGAAAAGCAAGCATTATGAAAATGTCCATACTTCCAAAACTGTTATACAGATTAATGTAATCCTTATCAACACACCATCAGCATACCTCACAAATCTAGAGTATATATTCTTGTAATTCATGTTGAACAAGAAAAAGCCTAGAATAGTAAAGCAACCCTAGTCAACACTGGCAGGGCAAGTGACACTACAGTCCCCGACTGAAAACTATACTATGAAGCCACGGTGAGAAAATCAGCATGGTGCCTCGGTAAAACAGATCTGAGCACCAGCGGAACAGACTGGAAGAAATGGACACAGCTATGAACACACTCATCCACCTTATCTTTGACAAAGGGATCAAACATGTCCACTGGAAGAAAAACACTTCTACAATCCAATTCAGTAAAAACTGGCTCTCTATATGCCCAAGACTAAAACTAGACCTCTGTCTATCACCATGCACTAACTAAAGTCAAAATGGATCAAAGACTTAAATATTAAAACAGAAACACTAAATCTATTAGAAGAGAAAATAGAAATCTTGAAGACGTAGAGGTAGGTAGAGACTTATGAGCGAAATCCAACCTGCATGGGAAACACTTCAAAGAATCAACAACTGGGATCTTATTAAAAAGCTTTTGTATATAAAAGGAAATCACTAATAGAGTGAAAGACAACCCACAGAGTGGGAAAAAGTTACAGCCAGCTATCCCTCAGACAGAGGACTTATATCTAGCACATATAAATTGAAAAAATTCAAACTCCCTAAATTCAAAGACCCAACCCAAACATAGGCATCTGAGATAAAGACATACTTCTCAGATGAAAACATGTGAACAGCAAATAAATATTTGAAAAAATGTTCAAGATCATTGGTCACTTGAGAGACATGAATTAAAATCATACCGAAGAGCCAGGCGTGGTGGTTCACACCTGTAATCCTGACACAGGAGGCTGACGGGGGAGGATCAGTGTGAGTTTGAGACCAGCCTGGGCTACAAAAGTGAACTGAGGGCCAGCCTGAACTGCATAGGGAGACCCTGTGTCCAAAAGACACACACACACACACAGAGAGAGAGCTTCCATCTTACCCTAGAAAGAATGGCCATTATCAAGACACTAACCAACAAATGCTGGAGGAGCTGTGAGGAGAAAGGAATCTTCCTCCGCTGATGGTCAGAGCATAATCTGGTACAAGTACCTCAAAAGTCAGTGTGGAAATTCCTCAAAAAAGGTCCTATTCCACCCAGCCATCCTCCTCCTGGGTATCTTCCCAGATGGATTAAAAACATGATGCTATAATGATATATGTGCACCCATGTTGACAGCAGGATGATTTGTCACAGCTAAATCTTGGAAACAACCCAAATGTAAACCAGCTGAGGAATGCTGTTTTTATACAATGGAGTACTACTCGGCTATAAAGAAGGATAAACTTGACACATTTATAGGGAAATGGATGTGACTTGAGTCCATACTCATACAGGAAATAAATCCACCTTGGCTGTGTAAATATTGCATTCCCTCCAGTGGAAGAAGCTGAGAGAGTGAATAGGGCCCAAAGTGTACAGTAGATATTGTGAAATGGAAAGAAAATATTTGGGCTGGGCAGATAGCCCAGCAGACTAAGCACCTGCCTGACACGTGCAAGGACGTGTGTTAGAGCCACAATACCACATGCCACGCAGGCTCTGAAACAACGGCCACACCACGCCGGCCCTGATGCCCGGCATGGTGGCGCACACCTGCAATACCAGCTCTGGGAAGGCTGAGACACAAGGATCACTACGAGTCTCCGCTTCCTACACAGTAAGGCCCTGAGCTAACTAACTAAAGACATGATTTTTTTAATTTTTATTTATTTCTTTTTCTTGTTTCAGAACTTTTGTTTATTTATTTACTTTATGGCCAGCTCAGCCTGCCCTGAGAGCGGGGCTGGTGCAGCATGTGGTGCCGGGGATCGAACCGCGGTCTCTGAAGCCGCCTAAGCTTTCCTAAGCAGGCGCTTTAGACCACTGAGCCATCCTGCTGGCCCCAATAAATAAATTTTTTAAAATTTGAAAAAAGAAAAAGGTGTTCAAAAGGAAAGAAAAACTGGAATGGGGTAAAGGGGAAAAGATGGAAGGAAAAAATAAAAATAGATAAAGAAATTCATAGGTACATATACATACATATATATTACATACATACACAAGATAGTTAAAATCTTTATACTACTAGTTGTTACTAGCCCACTGAAAGCCAAGGTATATGCCTGTACTGTTGGCCTAGTTTTTCTCACCCATGTTCTATAACATGAGCAACTACTTTGCAGACAACAACGTACAAGGTGCGAATCACCATCACTCTCCGGCAATCTCTTCTTGAGATTTCATACCATTGTTTTCTTCTTTTCCTTTCCTTTCTTTATTTTCCTCTTCTTTAAAATAAAAGGATGCGGGTCTGTAGGTAAGGGAGTACAATGCAGCCATAAGGGAGGATAAACTGGGAACGTTGATAGGTCAGTGGATGCCACCGAGACTGTAGCCACCGAGACCGTAGCCACCGAGACCATACTGGGAAGTGGAATAAACCAGACCACATGTGTAAACACCGTATGGTGGCAGTAGTCTGAGAAACTGAAGAACCAAAGAAGATCTCAAATGCCCAGTAGTCCCTGGGGGTTGGGAAGGAACCAATCAAAGGAAAAGAGAAATTTCAATGGGGAAAGAGGAAAGGAAGAAAGAAAAAAAAGTATGTCTGCACAAGGTAGTGAAGTAGTTCTATAGCTAGTTTCTCTTGGCTCACTAAAAGAGAGATTTGTGCTAATATTGTTTGGATCACATTGCAAGATGATCGATCATACCTATGTCCTATACTCTGAACAACTGCTACAAAGCCGACCATATACAATGTATTAATTATTGTAACTCTTCTACTCATTTATTCATATATTTGCTTTTCCTTTGTAAAGTAAAAAAAAAAAAAAAAAAAAAAAAAAACGAACAATTTTCAGTAGGTGACATCAGGAAATAGCTCTCATTTCTCAGCCAGCTGTGGTATTTCCATGTAGCAGCAGTTGATTATACATCTTCTTCCTTTCTTTTTATTTTTTTATTTTTCAGGGAAGAGTCTACACAATGTCCAGGGTCTCACTTCTAAATCAGACTCATAGCGAGCTGCCTGTTTTCAGCCTCCCAAGAGCTGGGATTATAGGTGTGCGCCACCAGCCGTAGGCTCAACTGCCGTCTCAGCATGCCCCAGGGGTGGGATCGAACCCGAGGTCCCTGTGCCTGCTTGTAGGTGCTTTAATCCGCTGAGCTATTTGGCCGGCCTTCTGATTCTGCATTTTCTGACTTCAAGTGTGGGCAGGCTAATTGGGATTAATGGAGTTGAAGTCGGCATCTAAAGTGGGTTTAAATGGAGCCAGTGCGAGCGGAGGTGCTGAGCGGAGACTGCGGACTCCAGGAAAGGGCGGGGTGCAGGGCTGCAGGGACCGCCACCAGGTTCTCTGGAAGGAACCAGAGAAGGTGCGACTAGCAAACACCCAGCGCCGGCTAGGATGGAGGCTGCCGTCCTCCGACAGGCCTTCTGCACATGGAAATGCTCTTCGTCCGCTTGGCAAGGAGCCACCACGGAGTCACAGGTCGTTGTTCACTCCCTACAAACTCACCATCAAGCATTTCCCACCCCCAAGGCTGCGGAACCAGCCAGTGGACTCGGCGCTCGCTAAGCTTCTCTCCCCATAAAATAAGACCGCTGTAGCAATTGTGTGGCGTTTTCAGGTGTGTTGCACAACACAATACGGGTAGAATGCTTGGACCCTAGAGATAAACATAGTGCTCAAAAAAAGGTCACTTTCCTGTTTATGTCCCTTGTCTGCCGCATACAGGAGACACAGTAAGGACAAGTTCCAGGATGCGGAGCTCGTGCTGAGTGGGTGGGGCGGGGCTGCAACAAGCCGCGAGCCGGGCGTCTTGTGAAGGTGACCGGGTGGCCTCCGAGCACACCCCAGGAGACCCCGAATCAGCACAGGCGGTGTCCAGAGAGACGCCTGGCCACAGCTAGCCAGATCAGCTGGAGCTAGCCCAAGCAGGCCCGGAGGGTCCTAGCAGGAAGCCCAGAGGGGCGCAGGCAGGGTGCCCTCGCGAGGCTGAGCCCAGGACACCAGGAGCAGCACATGGGCGCAGATTCAAATCAGCAATGGAAAGGCCACCATAACAAGTGGCCATGAGCCACAATACCAGGCCACTACTCCTAGAGCCAACAGGAGCACAGCCGAGGAGCTCACAGATGGGCGCCGCTGCCTTGTGTGCTGGCCACGACTCCACTTCCAAGGTGACGGTAACGAGAATATGCAGGTGGGGTACAGCCCTGGGGGTGTCGGAAGGTGCGCTTGTGTTCGTGTGCGCGGGGGAGGCCGTGTGCGCCCCTGTGGATGTCTCTATAGCAGGTGCCAGTGCTTGCCTGCTCGAGTATGGGGGTCTGTGTTCTTGTACGAGTGTTTGCGTGGGCCGCAGCGAGTGGAGAACCCACCAGCTGCTGGGATGAGCGAGGCTGGCTTTCCCTAACCTCTGAGAAATAGGACTCATAGCAACTCTCATTTCCCTTCCCAGCACATAAATCTATTCAGCAAAACATGGAGAAAAATGAAGGCAACAGCAAACAGAAGCTTGATTTTTATTTATTACTTAGAAATAAAATGCATCATGTATGCAGAAGGAGAACCAAAGAGAGGAGTCAGGAAACGTTGGCTTTGTTGTAACAGACAGCGGCAGTTTCCCACTTGACAGGACTGAGCAAATGTCAGGCACAGAAAGGGTATTGAGACGTCAGGCTGCACAGGTTGATAACCCGTATGTGAAAGGAAATTAACAAGGGCTGCCCAGGATGTCCCACCTTGCCAACACTTCTAGGCCATAGTACCGGGAGCCAGGACCCACACAAGACCCAGAACCTCGCACAGCAGGGCCACAGAGGGAACCCGGGACACCAAAGCCACTATAGCTCCTGAGAGCCTCGTGGAAATTGGCAGCACCTCATGCTATCTTGAGATGGTCCTGATAGGTGAGAAAGCTCTCCCGGAAGTCACTAAGGAGCCATCCCGAGAGGCGGGGCACCAGTGATTGTGGAACCAAGTGGATGCGAAGTGGTGTGTGTTCCTCCATCAAGGATGACAGCGTTATCTCCGATACAGAGTTGTCGGTAGGCTCTGAAGGGGGAGACTCAGCCTAGACCCAATGCTACGCTGCTTTTGCCTCAGGAAGCTTGATAAACCCTTAGAAAGACCTAAATGTTTTCAAGTAGATAACTTTCTCCACGCAAACCGGCAAAGACATCAAGTTGCCTCAAACATTCCACGGGCGGGCACGGCGCTGGTCACAGAATCGCCACTGTGTATAAATTTGTATTCGCTTGGAATATTTTCAGATCGGATGAGGAATAACGTTACATATCTATTACCTTTCATAGAACTTCTCTAGATTGTAAAATGTGAGAACAGGAACAAATTGGCCTCTAAACTTAAATAAAAGCTTCTGTGTATTCATTTATAATAAGAAAATGGCGCAGTTCAGTTGGCTGATGTTAAAGCCACACGGGTTTATTGTCCATCTTTCACGAAAGCATTCTGTCTCTTCAGAGCAGTTCATTTCTAGCACGCCATCAGTTTGCACCTTGCCTGGGTTATTTCTCGGAACCTAGATTCCAGCTGCATTTTGTCAGCGAGCCCACACCCTGCCTGGTCCACGCCAGAGGATCACTCAGAACCCGTGAAGTCTCCTTGCGCAGGAGTGGAGATGTTACTTTTCTTCACTCTATAAAAATGATGTTGGCTGTGTGCCTATTAATTATCCACTGTAAAATTACTCCGTTTGCCCATAGTCAATTAAAATGTGAGAAGGCTTTGTTTAGTGCCCTCATGGCCTCGCTGGGTACGTTGGCATCTCCGACTCTGTGGTGGTTTGTGTCTGCGTGCCCCCCCCCAGCCTTCCAGTCATTGGAGCGGGCTTCTGGGGCTTGTGACTGATTCATGGTCCGCTGCTGGCATTGCGGGTGTCACTGCTACGCCCAGCCTGGGACAGGCGGCCTGCATACAGTGTAAGGGAGGTAGAGGGGCTGCTGCTTGCCTCCTTCTTCTTCTTCTTCTTTTTTTTAAAAATTCATTTTAATGAGGAAAAAAGATAAAATAGTAATGAAACCATTTCCAAACAGGTTATTATTACAATAATTAATCCATTGCATACTGCTGTCTTCTTAGTAGTTATTCAGCGGACAAGACGCAGACATGATCTCTTGTCTAAACAATATTAGTACAATTTTTTCTTCTCAAAGAACTGGGAAAGTAGCTGTATATCTATCCTAACTATCTTGTACATACACATATTTTTTTCTTTCTTTCTTTTTTTTTTTTTTTTTTTTACAACAAAACGGTCCTTTATTTATACCTTTTTGCCAAGTTAGTAACACAGGATGCAAGGTTGCCTGGCAGCTAATAGCTGACTTTAATGGGACAGGATGGTTCTCTCAGGACTGAGGCAGCTCGTTTGCTTTAGTGACTGAGGCCTTTTGCTCTCACCGCTTTTGCTGTCTTCTGCCATGGCACTTTGCCTTAGAGACAGACAGTATGGGCTGAAACCTCCACCAGGGGTAAGCTAGATAAACCCTTCCCTCTTTAGTTTGGGTGTGTTAGGGTTTGAGTATAGGTGCCTCCCCACAAGGCCTCATGCAGTCATGGGGCAGCTTCTGAAATTTGTAATTGATTACTGTGGAAATGGGTGCTGCCCGTCCTCTGGGGCAGGTGATTTGCATTTCAGTGTTAGGTGGGAAGAGGAGGTAGCTGCTTGAGCTGCTGCTGGCTCTCTCCCAGGGCTCTTGCTCTTTGCTGCTGCCATGAAAGATTATTTTCTGCCATGTGCCTCTCTGCCTTGCAGCCAGCTGAATATAGACCGAAACCTCCAGTAACTGTGAGCTGAATAAACCTTTCCTTCCCTCATTTTGAGTGTTGGGTATTTGTCCCGGCAACGAGAGAAGAGTGACCAAGACAGGGTGTCAGGTATTTTGTCTCAAGAATAAGAGAAAGTAGCCAAGCAAAGCCCATTTGTAAGTTATTCTTGTACAAGAGGAGGAATGAATTTAATTAGCTTTTTTCCAGTTGGCTATCCATTCTCATGGGACATTTGTTTAAAAGTTCATCTTTGTCCCCAGTAATCTGCGATGTCACTTTGGTCATCTACTCACTCTGCATGCATACCTGAGTCTTCTGGACTTTTTATTCATTTGGCTGATCTTTGCCCACAGGCCAGGCCTCACTACGTTCACACAGGACTTGGATAGATCTTAAAACATTTGTCCTAGTATCTTTTGTTTTTTCTGCATGCTTCCGTGGACATTTTTCAATGTGAACTTTGGTGTCAACTTGTACGTTCTCCACTTTCAAATGCTGCTTGTAGTTTTCATGGTCTTGTGTTAAATTTATTAACCGAGAAAAACTTACATCGTGATGTTGACCAACATTTAAGACAGACAAGATACAGTGGACGAAGGATCACGGGATGCCAGGAAAGGGCCTAAGGATGCACTTCCTGCCAGCTGATGACCTGAGCCTGGGCAAGAGGCCTGGGAGGCCACGACGGATCCTGGGTACCTCAGACTGGTGCATGGTGAGTTAAATCACTCAGAACGGTGTTGCAAACCTCGGGTGAAAAGACAGACAGTGGCTATGCTAAGCTTCCCAGGTCGTATTCCAACCCATCTTCTTTTCTTCCTTCTCGCAACTGTTTAAAAACATAACCATTCTTATTTCAAATAATCACACGCAGACCACCTAAGAAACACACCGCTGATCCTTGAGTCCCATAGAGGCGACCCTAAAGTGAGAGCTGCCTCTTCTCTCCAGCTGCCACTTTTAGGGACCCACCTGGCAAGAGGGCGAAACGCCATTCCCTATCCACACGTCGCTGGACAGCTGTCTTCCCCAGCAGGGGAGCTCTCTGCAGTCATTTGCTTCTAGACTCTATTGTCCCCAGTTTCCACGCTAAGATGAAGCACAGGGCCCTGGGCCACACTAACAGAGCCAAAGTGCAAAGTGGGTGCTGTGATGCGAGGCTCTGTGTCTCACCTTCTGGCTCTGGAACTAATGAGCAAATTAGGGCAAAAGTGGAATCATGGATGAGTAGATGCGTAAGTACCTATGACAGTGTAGTCTTGTGACGGCAGGACGCCCAGCAGTGTCCTGAACAGAAGGGACCAGAGTCACTGTTGTCCTGAGACCAGGGACCCAGGGAGCCACAGTAAGGCTGAACTCCCACGGCACGTCCGTGGTATCGGGACCACAGCCACAACTCGAGTCATGGCTTTGTTTGCTTTGCATGAAGGACAGTGTGACTTTGCGTCTATGACACAGGACACGGGAAGTGCCCCTCATGAAACTAATTCCCAATATCAAGAGAATAAATCTTGTTTGACATATAAAACAAGCATTTCAGCTTAACTTGCTTCAAATTTTTAATAATTTTAACAGATTTCATGTTATTATATGTATTTTATTCAACCCAGCTATCCCCCTCCTAGGTATTTGTCTTAGTTACTTTTTACTCATTGTTAGGACAAATACCCAACATTCAAAATGAAGGAAGGAAAGGTTTATGTAGCTCACAGTTACTGGAGGTTTCAGTCCATATTTGGCTGGATCCAAGGCTGAGTGGAACAGGGCAGAGAGCATCCAGTTCATGATGTCAGAACAGCAACAATTGTGACAGAGGCAACTGACCAATCAGGAGAGCAGAGAGCAACAGCACAAGTCAGTCTCTCTATCTCTCTTTATATTACATCAGGCTCTCTGCCTCAGCCTATCCACCTTAGGCTACACCCATAATTCCAGAAGTACTTAAAACGCATAATCCCAGGGACCATGGATCAAGTCTCAAACTCTAGATCAGTACTAAAACACATATTGCCAGTGACTCATGAGTCAAGTCTCAATCTATAGAAGTCCCTGCCCCATGACTGCGTGAGGCTTTTGGGAGACAACTAGACATAAACCATAACAGTATTTTTCCAGAAAAACTGAAAACATCAAGCCACAGAGTTTATACCCATGTTTATAGCAAGACAACTTTCAGGGCTAAATCTTGGAAAAACAGCAGATACTCATCAGCTGAGGAATGGATAAAAAAGATGTGGTATTTTTACACAATAGAGTATTGTTCATCTCAACAAATGACAACTCAGGGCTTTTGTGAGTCTGCAGATGCAACTAGGGACCGTACTTATAAGTGAAATAAATTAGACCCGCATGTGTAAACATCAGATTGTCTCCCTAATGTAAGAACCTGAAAAAGTACATAAAATCTGAAAGGTATAATAGACACTTTGAAAGGAAAGAAACTTTTCAAAGGGAAGGAATAACTGGTTTGAGGGAAAGGGAAAAACAGAAAGGAGGAAATAAAAAATTATCTCTATATACATACAGGATAGTTTGGATAATTGTACTGATTTCTGCTGATCTGTTGAAAAAGCAGTTAATACTTACATTTTTCTTTCTCCATATATATATATATATATATATATAT
>PVJA010045429.1:0-15649 GCA_004027025.1 Myocastor coypus
CCAACATGATGTTTCTGCTGCCCTCCAGGCCTAAAAGCAATGCCACCAGTTTGCCACATGCCCAAGTCACCGCAAATGTGAGCAGGAATAAATCTTTCCACGTTTAAGTTGTTTATGTTGGGTATTTTGTAACAGCAACGGAAAACTAATATCCCTACTTGCCCTGACTTGTTTTTACATAACAGTTGTAGACTAGTAGCTTTCCTCCCTTCTTCCTTCCTACTTCCTCCTTTCCTGCCTCCCTCCCTTCCCTCCCTCCCTTTCTACTTTCCCATCCTTTCATCCCCTTCTTTCCTTTCTTCTGTGGCATGTGGAATCCAGCGCCTCTCGCCATGCTAAGGACATCCTCTACCACTGAGCTCTGCCCCACCTCAGTTCATTTATTTTCTCAGGTTTGCTATTAAAGGAGTAAACCAAGAAAGGGAAGAGCTAGAAGGTGAGCCAGGGAAATGTACCAGGGTGACGTTAAAGAAAGACCCCCAAAGCAGTCAGCTTATACTAGAACAGGTCAAAAACTCCTTAGAGAAAATGATTTATGCTTTTTAAAAATAACTACACAATGTTGATACTTTAAACACTTTGAGAAGAATTTAGATGACTCACAGAGACTTAGAATTTGGATCAGTCAGATTTGATAATAAAATATGTAGTATATATATTTAGATTAGTAGTAAGAGTGTTGAAAAGTAAACAAGTAAGTATTGACTTTAGGGGAAACACAAAGGTGTACAGAAAAATGACTGTAAATCATAGCAGGACTTCCGACTCAGTTCTCAATAATGTCTAAAAAGACATAAGGATGTAAATATTGAATATTGCTAACCAAATTTATGGCATGAAGATTGAGAAAACAGGATGCTGGACAGGACCCCATGTAGGGTAAAGAGGAAGGCGAAACTTTTTGTTTTCCTGATGGAAATTTAAAAGTAATTCTTAAGGCAGTGGCCTCTTCTAGCTTTGGACACTATCGTGTTTGGATGAGGAGTGACCAGAAGGGCAAACAACCCAATGGGGAGGGTGACATACTGAGGATGGCACGGCGGAAGCAGAGGTGAGGTCCTTGATGGTTTACTGCAGGGTTGGGCACTCTCAGAACTGGCCCAGATCCAGTCCATTTGTGTCGGGAAAACCTCAGTGACAATGTGGAGAGCACCTGTGGCTTCTACATCCAAGTGCTTTGAACAGCAAATTCTGTAGCTTGGCATATCTTCATCAAACCTGTTAGACATTTACTTTTATATGTCAATCAAGGCATATAAAACTAGGACCAAAGTGAACATTAATGATAAGGAATGTGAGCGTTAAGCACTGACAATGTATCGTGTCTTTTAGAATATCAGAATACTGGCAGCCTTTCAAACCGTGTGTGTTACTGCCTCTGGTTGTAAGTCTTTGCATGCACAGAACTATTTAAGGGAGAGGTGATTTTACTGAAAATAGCTCCTTGTGTTTTTATGGAAATTTATACCTTTTGGAGTACTGGAGATTGAATCCACAGCTTTCACTGGGCTACATCTGCAGCCCAGTTTTACTTATTGTTTTTGAGACAAGGTCTTGCTAAGTCCTTGATCATCTAGGCTGGGCTTTAACCTGTGATTTTTCCATCTCAGCCTACCAAAGTGTTGGAATTATAGGCCTGTGTCACCCAGTAGAATTCCATACTTTAAGAAAATAATTATCCCACATGACAAGTTATCATTTGAAAGAAGCATATTATGGTCTGCTAGTTATTTCAGAAATACTAAAGAAATGACTAGTGCCATGCCATTTTTTTTTTAAAGGTTAAGGAATTTTCTTTCTTTCTTTCTTTCTTTTTTTACAAATTAAGACTATGTAGATATATATATTTCTGAATCAAAAACACCCTTGTCTTCACAGTTTGAGTTAGAGAATGCAGCCTGAGCCAAATACAAGAAACTAGAAGATAAAGTGAAAATTACAGTGATACTTGTGTTAAAAAAAACCTGTTAGGGGCCGGCAGGATGGCTCAGTGGTCTAAAGTATCTGCTTGGAGAAGCTTGGGTGGCTTCAGGGACCGTGGTTCAATCCCCGGCACCACATGCTGCACCAGCCCTGCCTTCAGGGCGGGCTGAGCTGGCCATAAAAATGAGTGAATAAACAAAGGTTCTGAAACAAGGATAAAAAAAGAAAAAAACAAAAAACAAAAAAAACCTGTTAGGCATTTACTTTAAAGCACTTGCTTAATATGTTGTCATTCTTGGCACTGTTTCTAAAGAAAATCTCCTTTATCCCCAGCGAAAAAGCACAAGAGGCTGAGTTTGGCTTCAAGAGATGGATTTCAGGATCTCAGACTTGGCAGAAAATCACCAAATTTATGGAAAGCTGTTAATGGGGGCTTAATAGGAAGTTCTTAAGCCAGAGGCTAGAGGCAGCAGCTAAGTCAAAGGGCAGCAGCCTCAGAGGCCATGAGCCACTCTGGGTGGTGCGCCACTCCAGGAAGTTTCATGGATGGATTAGTGACACAGCACACTACCCTGTGTCAGACTGTGAACAGGAAGAGCCAGAAATAGCATCCTGCAGATAACGCACTTTCAATAGCTTGGCCCCCTTGCAATAAAACCCAGAAGCCAGGGCCATGACTACTGTTCTGTGTAAGCTGACTGTGGAGGTTCATAGGAAAGAACTGGTGATCCAGCCATTACAGCTGCTCATCCACACCTATAACCACAAAGCTCCAGGGAACTGGAGCTCTTACAAGTTTGGTCACCTGACTTCTACCTGTAGCTATTTGGAAACAAGTGAGTAGACTACAAATTAGAGTGCATCTATAAAATGAGCATTTATTTGCTGCCCCAAATCTCTGACCTGACATGCCCTACATGATCAGGTGGGGGTAGACAAAAATGCACAGAAGGGCTCTTAGGATGTTGCCTCCCAAAGCACCACAGCACTACTACACTTACCTGCACCAGGACCCACTCAGTTGAGGGATCTGCCTTCTACTCCTTATCTAGGTGCTGGGCAGGATTCAGCTATTCAGTCCCTTCTTTACCCTCCTCTCTTTGGACCTGGAGTCAGCTTCCAGATGGAAGCTACTCAGTAATTAAGGTGATATTCAATTTTGGAAAACAACAACAAAATAGAAAAAGGGCCAATTTGAGAATTACATTATCTGTTTTGTTTTTTTTTTTAATTATTTTTATTCTTGTTTCAGAACCTTTGTTTGTATATTCACTCATTTTTTTATTATTATATTTATTTTTTCTTGTTTCAGAACCTTTATTTGTTTATTCACTCATTTTCATGGCTGGCTTAGCCTGCCCTGCGGGCAGGGCTGGCACAGCATGTGGTGCGGGGGATTGAACCGCGGTCCCTGAAGCCGCCCAAGCTTTCCCAAGCAGGCGTTTTAGACCACTGAGCCATCCCGCCAAGCCCCAATTCACTCATTTTTATGGCCGGCTCAGCCCGCCCCGAGGGCAGGGCTGGCGCAGCATGTGGTGCTGGGGATCGAACCGCAGTCCCTGAAGCCGCCCAAGCTTCTCCAAGCAGGCGCTTTAGACCACTGAGCCATCCCGCCGGGCCCTACATTATCTATTTTGCCATATATATTCAGCCCTTTCATACATGCTTGATGAAACAATCTCCTTTTCTGCTGAAGTCTTGCCACTCCATGGATAGAAAACAGGCAGAATCCCAGACGGCCAGGCAGGGGTAGGAAAGGGAATACACATAAGCCTTTGTGATGGTAAGGCAGAGGGCATCTGCCTGACAAGCTTTAGAAGCTCAGGGGAACCAAGGCCCTGTCAAAGAGGCTCTTTTGCTTTCTTCATAAAGCTGACCGCTCAAATATGAGCCTGCATTAACTACAGGGCCAGCAAACTTTCTCCCAGTAGAAAACACATTGCCCAGTTCCATAGAAACTGTGTACAAACCAAACAATGTTGAGGAAGGGTGGGCTGAGGTGGCTCTATCAAATAGTTTGTGGTCATTGGGTGATGCTCAGTGGGGCTGTGGACTCCTGGAGTTTGATCTCTCTGCTGGCCCCACTCCTCACAGAGTTGGGTTGGCCACCAGAGCAGAGCAAGGGCTAGACATGGGATGACAAATGAGAGTAGAGAAGAACCCCAGGAATATGAAGCCAAATTCCAAACTATAGTCTGCTAATCAATTTTTGATCAAAAAATTCAAAATAGAGAAAACCACAAAGCACGAAATGTTTCTGATGTCTTTCATTGTTGTAGAACACACCACTTGTAATGTGTGCAAACGGGAAATGAGGGGGGGAGGGGGAGAAGCCCAACTGGGAAAGGCTGGACGGTCACCTCACTTCTTCTTTCTTCTTATCGTCATTCACTGCCAGGATCATCATTACTTTTCTGAAGTAACAAAATCTAAGAAGAGATCAGTGCAGCGCCAGATATAATCCTTGTCTCCGTGTTCAATGTTTTCAATGAGTCAAGTATCAAAAAGGACAAAAGCACACATGACTACCAGTCCCATATATAAGTTTGCCTGGAAAAGCCAAAGAGATCCAAAGAAAAGGTTCCCAAGAGAAGATACATCAGCCATCAGGCTGATGGCTGACATCAAGATACCTCCTAGAAAGAGGTAGCTCCAGTGCCTAGCGTGGAGTGCACTCAGGGTGAAGCAGGTGAAGATCATTGCTGTGCCCAGGAAAGCATGAGAAGGATGCTCGGACTGACAGCAACGCACAGCTCCAGAGCAGGGCCCAGACTGACCCTGTAAGGAAGGCAAGTCCAGGGAGGACTCCCAATCTTTTCTGCTCAGTCTCACAGCTATGAGGTGTTGGAATCAGCTGAATCATCAACCCCAGGGCACCAAAGGCAGGCAGCAGGCCAGCCTGAATGAAATGAGTGACCACATAGACATTGGCTCCTGCTGCTGCTAGAAACATACACAGAGCAAATCTGGCAGAAGCTTTCTTCAGATGCTGCTGTGTTGAAGGGGTTATATGAAAAAAAATTAAAAGAGTATAAAACTCCAACTTCCAATCAACTTTCTTGGTTCCAGAGTCTGTGGGACAGAGACTCTGCCCTTCTCAACCTGTCTCTCAGGAACCTCCCAGCTTTTGTAATACCAGATATGCTCAAGCCGTGTCAATTTTGATGAAGACTTTGAAGGACAATAACAAAACACAAACACACATACACACACACACACACACACACACACACACACACACACAAATGTACTAAACCTCATAGGAGAAAATAATGATGTAGATAGGTGGGATTAAAAATATTTGAGGGGCTGGGGAAATAGTTCAGTTGTCTAATTGCCTGCCTGGCAAGTGAAAGGACCTGAGTTCAATCCCTAGTACTGCATGCTGAGCCCATGTTGGTGTAATGGTGCATACCTGTAATCCCAGTGCTGAGGAAGCTGAGGCAGGGTCACTGAGTCTGAGCTGTGTAGTGAGATCCTGTAACAAACATAAATAAAGCATGAGAAGGATGAATATATATATATAAAAGATTAAAAATGAAATACATTGAAATTTACCCTTAAATTAATACATTTTGGTCACAAGTATTGGACCTAGCTATAACTATGTTTGCTGCTGGTGGCAAAGATTCAAAAAATCAAACTCAATCTCTAATCTTTTTCATAAGATTTAAAGAGGAACTCACTTGCAATCTAATGTACAACAGGCAGTATATTTATGTGGTTTTCATCATTTAATTCTTCTACTTAGGCATGGGGTAATATTCCTTTCCCCATTTGTCTTAAAATATCTGATAAATGTAAGATTTGAACATACATGAAAATGATGACTCAAGCAATCTGGAATATATTTTTATACTAAATATTTTGGTGCAGGTGTGTTAGTGTGGGCCAGCTATTTTCTATCAGCATGTGTATTCCAGAGGCTCAACATCCTACATTCCTCACAGCTCTGTCCCTCTGCACAGATATAGTTGCCTTTGGAATGAATATGCTATGTAAACACTGCTTTCATTATTGTTTGGGAATTTACAGTGTTCTGCAGCTCTTCCACATATTCTCCATACACATACATGTTGGCCTGGATTTTAGGCATGTGCCCAGAGGCCAAAGAGTGCATATTTGCATACTCATTATGGCCTTCTGTGAGTTTAGCCAGTCATTTACATGACCTCTGAGTATGCAAGTGGAGTGAGCAGGAGGGAGACACGAGTCACAATGCACTCTGGCACAGAACCTGTGAGTTTTCTGAACCAGGTACACAGGGCAAGACCTTCCCCATACTAAACGCAGTATCTTGTGGTCTAAATTCTGTTGGTACAACCACAGCTGACCTGCCACCTTCCAAAGTTATTTTATTTGCCTGCAGAAGAATTGGTGCAAAATAGTTTGTGAACAATATTCCAGCATCTTCTGATCATCAAATGGCACAGGTAAGCATCAAACAAGATTGGACTGTTTATAAATGATATGCAAGAACGCCAGCATAAAAAGCTTTTATGTCCATCTCAATTATTTAATCTCTTCCAGTTCAAAAGTGCATCATCCCTACCCTGGTGTTAATAAACACTGACATTTGAAGTGCAGTGAGCTATTTCCATCTCAGTGGGAAATGGAAATGAAAGTGTCAAAGGAACACAGAGAAGAGAAGGGGAGAAATCCGAACACAGTAACAGCTAATTAATAATGCAACTTAATACAGCAGAACGGGCTTTCTGGATGAGAAAGTGTTGATCAGAATGAGACTTCTGTTCTGATGGTACAGACAGCCCAGCTGCAGGAGCTGCCTCTTTGGATGTTTTTTGATACCAGTTATTCTCTAAATTGTACTTTTATGGCAGTTGGAAAGCTATACATGCCCTACATTGGAAGGGTCCATAGAAATCAAGTTCAATCCTTTTGTTCAATGGAAGTAAAAATATATCCTAGAGAGAGGAGACAGTAGAGGCCTTCTGAGTCTCACTAGAGATCTCTGCTGCTTGGCAAGGCCTCCCCAGGGAAAGCAGCCTGCCCTCTATAACTCCTCTGTAGGAGTCATTCTCACATAGTGCTTTGTTGACAGGACATGCCAGTCCTGAGAGAGATAGGTCTGGCCTTTCTCAGGTGCCCAAACTCCTCAGATTAGAGGCACAACCTAGTTCTATTATTTCTATAAAGTGTAGTAATGGTTACTCCTATTTTTTCTATTCTTTAAAAATAAGAGGTATTAGTATTTGCATTATTTTTTCTGTAAGGACTCTATCATTACTTTTGTGCCTTAAATAAAATATTTTAACAAGAATTTCAGGTTATAGGATATGACCATGGAAATGAGTTGAGCAAATGCTGCAGTTGGTAATAGCATTGGGGGCAGGTGTCCAAGATTTAAGGCCAGGTTGTCAGCTAATCGTCTATGCAGGTGCTGAAGTCACTCATGGTCATGACATGAGGTGCACCAGAATGGAGAGAAAGCTGAGAGCCAGATGCTGATAGCTCCAACAACAATGAAGAAATAGACAGGGGTGGGAAGGTGTAGGAAACGAGAAGGCAGGGGTAAGGAGAGTCGCCAGGAGGTCCTCTGCAGTAGGTCAGCCAGACGGATGGCACAGACCTCAGGGGAGAATGGAAGTGTTGCTCTTGCAACTTCACTGAGGCAATGGTGTGGGATGAACATAATCAGAGCCAGAGCTCCAGAGCGACATGGTGATCGAATGGGTACTTGGCCTGAAGCTTGCAGCATACAAAAGTTTTAAATTTTTCTTATTTTTAAATCCAGTACATCATAGGAAAAACACATCAAGCCTGGTATGTACAGGATTACAAACAACTCTAAGCCACGTGGATATGTAGCTGCCAATTTGTGAAAGAAATAGAATAATTTTGGCATTCGCACAGTATTTTGTGTGTGTTGTCTCTATCAGCTCTTTCTCTAAGATTAATTGCTATCCTCAATTTCAGGGTCATTATTTCCCTCCTGGCCTTTCTAGTCATTAATTTTTTAAAATTTAACTTTCCTCTCTAGTCATCTGCTAATCATTATCACCTTTCATAATGATAACCTGCACCCATATTTTATGAAATCCTAGTGTTATTTTTCTCAAGGACAACTAAAAATTTAGGAGATTTTTAACGCCGGATGCCGTGGTGCATACTTGCTCAGTCAGCTACGTGGGAGGAGGCTGAGGCATGAACATTACAAATTCAGAGGCAGCCTGATCAACTCACTGAAATCCTGCTTTGAAAATTAAAGAAGTAGCGCCGGGCGTGGTGGCGCACGCCTGTAATCCTAGCACTCGGGAGGCTGAGGCAGGAGGATTGGTGCGAGTTTGAGACCAGCCTGGGCTACAAAAGTGAGCTCAGGACCAGCCTCAACTGCATAGCAAGACCCTGTCTCAAAAAGACAAAAAAAAAAAAAAAGAAAATTAAAGAGGGGGCGGGGGCTGGGATGTGCTCAATGGGACAGTGCTTGTTCAGCATGTGTAAGGTTTTGGTTTCAATCCCCAGTACTGGAACAACTATTAGGTACTTATTTCATGTACTGTTTTCCTAGTGATATGCTATTGTTATAATGTGTTTTAATTCTACATACTTTAAAAGCACTAAGACATCATTGTTATGCTAGTTCTCAGTTTGCTTTTCATATATGCAATAGCCCCTGTTTTGCCATATAGCTCAAATTCTTACTTACCATCATATTTGTTGAAAAGCACATTCTTTTTTTTAAATTTTATTTTATATTCTATTTTGGAGAGTAATAACAAACAAGAACAAAAATCAGAAACAAAGACAGAAACAGGGTAACACACAACAACACATATGTTACAAATTTCCAAAACAAGAACAGCTGATTAACAATGGTTGGAAAAAATAGTTGATTTTCTATTTTTATCATCAAATCTGTTGCTCAGCTTAATAGATATAGTTATATAAAATTGGACACATATTGAATATTGCCATTTCCTTTCAAGATATCTTAAATTTTCGTTCTTGTCTCTGTTTTTCTTCTCTTATCTTTTTAAACATTTATTTTAAAGAGAGTACAGTGATAATTGATATGATACTAGAAATGGTACACAATTAGAAGACCAAGATGACAGGCACTCAAGCATGGCTTTTGTATTACATATTGCTGTCCTCGATGTAGTTGCCTAGATGCAGACATCAGCATACAGCATTAGTCAGGGTGAAAATTCTATGTTTTAACTTCTATTTTCAAAAAACTGATGGAATTCTTAGTACAATCACCTCAGCCATCCAGTAAACATGCAAGTATATATACAGGAAAAATGCATTCTTTTTTTCTTTCTTCTCTTTTGTTTTTTTCTATTTTAGGGAAGGGTTTTCAACGTGTTCAGGGTCTCACTACTAGATGGGACACGTCATGATCCACTTGCTTACAGCCTCCCAAGAGCTCGGATTACAGGCGCACGCCACCGTGCCCAGTCTGAAAAGTGCGTTCTTTAGAGTTGCTTTCATGTGGGGGCAGTGATGGCATTGTTTCTTAGCTTTTGTTTCATGTAGTGGTCTTCTTTCAGCTGTTGGAGATATCACTGACTGCTGGTTTCCACTGTAACTGTCAAGAAACTATGTCAGTTTAATTCATACACCTTTGAAGCATCTCTGTCATTGTCTTCTGTGGATGCCTTTAAAGATGCTATTGTTTCTCATTTTTCTTTACTTTCACTATGATGTGTCTAACATTTTTAGTGATTTTTTGGGGGGATTTCAGTGATTCTTGGTTCTGTAGATTGGTATATTTCACCAATTCTGGGACATTCATGGGCATCATCGCTTTGGATATTACCTCACTTTGTCCTGTAATATGAAGATTCTTCTCACAGCAACCTCTGTTTAGGATCTTTGGCCACTAATAGTCAATGGCCACATGGTTCAATTGTAAGGACTGAGGTTCCCAGGATAGACTGGTCCATCTTTACATCAAGGCTGCTGACCTACCTTATGATGGGGCACATGTTTGTGTCTCTTAAACCTTCCACCTGTGCAAGTGTTGGGATCCATGAATGTTCCCATTACCCTCAAGGGCATCAAAATCAAAGTTTAAGCACCTGCTCTGCAAGCACAGGGTCCTGAGTTCAGTCCCTGGTATTGCAAAAATAAATAAAATAAAGGGTGGGTAATATTGGAAGGAGCAAGCCTTGGTCCCTGAAATCTTTGAGGTAAGTTAAATGAGGAAGTTCTCAATTCTACTGTTACTTCTAGAAAAGACATCAGGCTCCATGGGGTCAGGAAGGTTGAGTCCCTAGCAACTAGGATGTAGGTAACTAAAGGTTTGAGTATCAGAGTAACCCTAAGTAGGAACAGGATACCTCTTTTAATCACTGCTATGGGGCAGTCAGTATCATCATATAGGTAACTTGAAAGAGGACAATTTCAAGTGGGGTGAAGAAAGCTGCCAAGCTAACTCCCTCAAGGCTTGCAGTATTGGAATGAGATGAAAACTCACCCCAAAAAGAAATTTAAACTCAAAAAGTCACCCCAGTATTCATTTGATGCATCTAAAGTTATACAAGGGCCAGCCAGATAGCTCAGGGGACTAAAGTGCCTACTTAGGCAGGTACAGGGACCAGGGTTCGATCCCCGGCTTGTGGTACCAGCCTCACCTCCTGGGGTGCACTGAGATGGTGACTGAGACTGGGTGTGATGGCACAAGTCTGTAATCCCAGCACTTTGGTGGCTGAAGACAGAAGAATTACTAGAAGTGTGATCTGTGTAATGAGACCCTGTAGACCCTGCACTAAAATAAATTTAGAAAATAAATAAAATAAAGTTATCAAAAGCTCTTGTAAATCAATTGTAGTACTCCGGTGGCACTTGCTATCTGGGCATTCTTCATTGCCACCACTGTGAGGATGACCTCATCTCCACTTGGGCATGAGGGTAGTGCCCCTTCCAATGCCAAGGGTCTTTTTCTGTGCTCTGACAGGTCTGACAAGGAAAGACCAGGTGGTTTCCAAGGGCATTCCTTTGCACACAACCCAATTCGTTTGCACTTGAAGCACTCTAACTTGTTTTTAACATTCTTTGGATTGATTTGGATTCCCCTAGCACTCTGGGTTTTGTCGTGAGCCTTATCAAACAGAGTGAGCAGAGCTCTAGCCTATCTCTTCTCATCTGCTTCCATGTCCTCTACTTCATCATGGCTGTGAATGCTGAACAACATTCAGTGACCAATTAGCTTATGCTGATTTGGGGACCCAGTTGGAGTTTTTGGAACTTCTTCCTAATATCCAGAGGTAACTGAACAATAATGAACCACCCCAGAATAATCTGACCTTCCCTAGATTCAGAGTCTAATTTAGCGTAGTTAGAATGTGGGGCCCTAAAGGAGGTAGATGCAGACCCAGTAGGGTGTGGATGAAGGACGTAGCTTTTATCGCCAGAAGGTACTGTCCACGAAGGTTGTTGGGGAGGTAGATTGTGGGGGGAGAGGCTGACAGGAGGGAGTACTTGGCAGCGTGGACAGAGGACTGATGGCTTCTAGTGTACAGTTCACATGTCAGTAGGGGGCCATAATGGCTTGAATGTAAGACACTCCTGAACATTCATCTTGCTCCTTAAAGTAAAAACCTAACTGAAACATCGTGTTATATATCAGGCTGCTGAGGAGTGGCCACGTCACATTTTCCCCCAGTGGATACATAAGCCAATTTTTATTACTTAGAGCCTTAGGGTGAAGCTCTTCCCAATAATCAAAGATGAAATTAAAAAGAGCAGGTGGGGCATTTCCCATGGAAGTTCTATAGATACAAGGGATAGGAATTAGGTTTTATGGTTTTCCCTATGTAACCCTAAGTCAGTCCCCATAAGCAGGGACTTGATACTGTATTTTTTAGATCCTCTACAGCTTTTTTCAGCTATATCAAAGCATCCGCTGTTGGAGCTGAACTCCTGTGGGCTGGCTGTCTCCAGCCCTGCCTGGCTGCCCACCACTTTCACTCTGGAACCTTAGAATTTTCCCTCTGCCTGTAAGAAGTCCATACACAGAGCCCAGAACTGGGATGAGCCACTAGCTATGCAGCAGCCAGTTTTGAAGTCACCTGATGCCTTGCATTGGAAGGGGAACCAATTGCTTCACTCAACAGAGCCCCAAGCTTCAGAGGATTCACTGAAGATACGGCTCTCTGTACCTCTGGCAGAGAATCAGGCATTTCTTGGAAATAAGAGCTGTCACTAGAAAAACTCTAAGGCACGAAGTATACACAGCTGGTGACAAAACTCAAAATAAAAGTCAGGCACTGTGTAAATTCAGTCTGCAAATACAGGACACACAGCCTGGAAACTTAAAGCCACAGTTACCACTTTGATGCCAAACTGAATAAAAAGAGCAAATTATTCAACTAAGAAGAGACCTCTCTAGGCAGGCTTTCAGATCCAGAGGAAACTGAAGTCTGTCAAGGCGAGCTAGACGCGGCTTGCCACCAGTGCTGTGGGCAGGGTCAGTGGCAGGAGCTTTGAAACAGACAGAATTTTCTCTTCCTATGCAGGAAGACTCTATGTCCCTTAACTCTTATTTTCTGACTTAGCCAGCACCAACCATCAAACATATTGAACATTCTGATAGTTGAAAGCCTGAGAGGGTGAGGGGATAGGAAAAGACATAAGCACATGACCTTGGGGAAGCGTAAACACCCTTGATGTTAAACGAAGTTGAGTGAAAGGATTCTGGTTGGTAGCATCCACGCGGTACACACTGAAACAGGACTTGGAGAAAGCTGGCAGCCAGGACCCAGGAGCAGCAAGGCAGGCTGTGGAAGGAGGAGGTCAGTGTGACCACCATACCTTATAAGGTGACTTTGTTTACCACTTCCCTGAGTTATAAATCCTGGCCCTGCTGTTAGAACAGCGATCCAGTGAGGCAGGGTCTGCAGGCATCACGTAAGTTTAACTTGGCCTCAGGCAAAGCTCGCTCATGCCTGTCCTCCATTGCCTGTTGTCCCTTCATGGGTTGCCGCCTTACAGAACACATTATTGTTTCCAGAGAGTTGTTAAAATAAGCATGTATGTTATGGAAATGCTCTTACAGTACCTCAGGATCCCCAGACTCTTGTCCCTGCTTCCTTTACTTCATGCTCTCTCAAGTCCTGAGGGTTTTTCTTCCTCAGTGTCTTTCACATCTGGTTCTTCTTAGAATTCTCAGTCTCTCTTTTAGTTTTGGTCATGTGATCTGGAATTATCTTGACTTCAGTCTCTCCTCCCTGCAATCCTGCTGCCTAATTTATCGCCGAAAACAGTTATTTCCCAATTCAAACATCTTTAGTGGTTTTCTCAAAATTTTAATCTAGTCTTCAGGTTCCTTTGTAAGCTGATTCCATTTGGCTTTTCTAATTTTGTGTGGCAGCAATATAGCTATGAGGCAGATTTAACATCTGTAAGAAAATACCTTAAATATGGCAACATAAAAAGCTGGAGGTTTATTTCTTTCTCCTGCCAGACTTTAGATGGTCCAAAGTTAATTTGGCAGCTTAGTCATGATGAGACCATGGTAACTTGTGTTTGGGATGTGGTCCCAAATAATTCATGCCTCCTTCCATTTACACCCTTATGTGTGTGTGTTTTTTTTTCCTCATAGTGTACAAAGGTAAATAAGGGATATGTATTTCTATTTTCATTGTATGATGATTAATTTCATGTCTATCGGCTTGGCTGGACTAAAGGAAGCCTGGACAGCTGATAGGACATTACTTCTGGGCCTTTCTCTGAGGGTGTTTCCCAAAGATACTATATCTTGAATTAGTTGACTGAGAGAAGGAGATGGGCCTCCCTGATGAGGGCCAACATCATTTGGCCCATTGATGGTCCACTAGAATAGAGCACAAAGGTGAAGGCAAGTTCTTTCTCATTTCTTGAGCTGAAACTTACACCTTTTCCTGCCCTTAGACATGACAGAAGCTCCTACTCTCAAGCTTTCAAACCCAAGGACTGTTGGCAATGCCCCCTCCCCAACTCCCATCATTTTTCAGTCCTTTGGACTCAGACTAAATTAACCCGACATCTGACTCTCTAGGTTGTGGGTGATATATTGTGGGGCCTCTTGGCATCTCTGATCACATGTGCCAATTCTCATAAATCTTCTCTTGCATATCTCGGTAAGTGTAAGCTACTGGCTCAATTTTTCCTAGAACATGAGTAATGTGCATTGTATATAAACTCAAATGGAGAATTCAAAAGGCTAAAGGATTTGATTAGTAAAATGAGAAAAAGAGATGGGAATCCGATGTCATCTAATGTTAGTTCCAAGACTTCACCTTGTAACATTGTTATACTGATGGAGAAGAGAAAATGAAATGAAGGAAATCAAACAGCTTCCATTCACTGTAATGGTTGCCCACAGGGTTAAACGGTCCCCTCACACCCAGAGGTAATGTGCGCCCACTTTTCCCTTTCAAAATTCCTTTTAGCCAAATACAAGTAACATAAAGAAGAGTGTGCAGTCCCCCTTTCTTTCTCTATCTTCTTAATTAATCAACCCATACTCCTTTCTGTTGGCTCAGAGATAGAAAGATTTGCATAATATCCTGGTTGCCATGGCCCATAGCGTCCTCTTTGTTAGTTAACTCTTAATGGAGAAATCACGTAACAGCTTGTAAATGACCATATGAATTATGCATAAAGGCCTCAACTCAAGCCATGCATATAAAATGGGCATTAAGAACACAACCTTGACTGTCTTATTCTTTTATAAATAGTCCCACATAGGGCTTGCTAGTTTATCCTGTAGCCCTTTCCTAACACAAAGTAGAGTTTAAGTAATTGGTTTGAACTAATTTACAACATAGAGGCTACTAATTAAGAAAATAAAGTTTTGTAAATGCAGTTGGCATCTGGATAACAATCATAATAACATCTTGAAAAATATCTGTGTACTTTGTGTAATACTTTGCACCTTGCACAATATTCTGTGCATGAAGCAACTGAGGAAGGCTGGCACTTTCTTTTCCCATCCAGATAAGAAGTACCAGGTTTAGACTGGTGACTGACTTGTTACAGAGCTCAAAGAGACCCCAAGGATCCATAATTGCTTTAGGGTTTTCAGGAGAAATAGAACCAGTACAAGGTGATGGGGAGTATGGCAGAAGTCCCAGACAGAGAAGAATATCAATATTTGTAGGCAGAAGATGGATAGCCCAGGTAAAATAAAAACAAATTCCCCTTCTGCCTTCTATTTTAGCTTCCAGCAGATGAAATGATGTCAACGTTTGCTGTCAGGGGAGATCTTCTTTTGAGACACCCTCAGAGACACACCTGAAATATTGTTTTGCACACTGTCAGGGGATCCATTAGTCCTGTCAAGTTAGATGCATAGAATTAACGCTCATGACATGCACTACTTTTCTCCAACTTTGCTTTTCACAATATCTTTGAGAGCAAAATTGAGTTTAAGTCTTCCATTTCCTGTTTAGTTCTCCTGATTAATTTTGTTTCATCCTTCCTCTTGCTCATAAATTATCAGCCCTTGGCTTCTTTTTGTGCTTTGAACACATTAAATTTGTATTTAGGGGCAAGCAAGATGGCTTAGTGGTCTAAAGCACCTGCTTAGGCAAGTTTAGGCAACTGCAGGGACCATGGTTCAATTCCCAGCACCACATGCTGTTCCAGCCCTACTCCCAGGGCAGGCTGAGTCAGCCATAATTGAAGAAGAAAAAGAAGAAGAAGAAGAAGAAGAAGAAGAAGAAGAAGAAGAAGAAGAAGAAGAAGAAGAAGAAGAAGAAGAAGAAGAAGAAGAAGA